>VUQI01027213.1:5308-31420 GCA_015106735.1 Paratilapia polleni
AATTTAGGAGGCCTAAATGTCACCGTATCAGCCTGGCAGGGAACTGAGGCACCACCCATACTTCTTATACCTGCCGCTTGATGAAGCAATGGCCAACAGGTGAGGCCAATCTGGCTAACCCCCAGAGTCTCCGCCCAAAGGCGGAGTCCAGGCCCGGTGCTCACCCTGCTACTCCACCTGAGGCAGACAAGGAAAAAAGAAAGGACAAAACAAAAGAAAAAGAACACAAAACCCCAAAACCAACCCCAAACCAGCCCAACCATGACAAAAATGGCATGAATATGATCCTTTTATAGTTCCTGTAATTACTCATAGTGCAGCATTTTAGTTCAGCTGAAGGCTTTTCTGAGCTATTTTTCCTGATAATAATGACTTGCAATAGAGGTAACACGTGCAAACACTAAGCACTTACCAAACACTGAGCCCTCAGCAGGTTTTCTCTTATTTCACACAGTTTAAACTGATGCTCTGTACCATGTTTGTCATTTATCCCACACAACATACTTTGCTAAGAGCCTTTTCCTGCTTTCCTAGTTTTTCTTGCTGCTAAAAATACTTTTTAAAAAAAAAATCTGATCTAACTATATTACGTGGAGGGCGTTTATTCAGTGCCACTGTGCTTGTGTTGGATGAAAGAACTGAAGATTAATGGTACATTCAGTTGTTGCTGCTGGAGTGTGGGTGTGTGTAGGAGTCAGTGTGGTTTCATGTTTTCAGTCACTTTTACCTCCGTTTTGAAGTGAAATGTTTCATAAATGAGCATCAAAAGTCAATACCTCCCCTTTTTTTTTTTCCCTTTTCCTCCCTCTTTCACTGCAGGCGGATGGATGATGCTGCTGATCCCTCACTCCGGAGGTGTGGAGTGACAGATGACAGAGAGATTGATACAGCAGGAGGGAGAGCCAAAGAGAGAGGTAACGACGGAAAGACTCACCACTGCTGATAACGAAAACCAGAAAAGGTCAAGCACGTCGATTGGGAGGTAAGGAGGAGTAAGTGACCAGATTTACTAGTGTTGTTCTCACTCGCTCTCTGTCTTTACATTGTTTCTTTCTTCCTTTTTTTTAAATCATTGTTTTTCTCCTTGTTGCTGCGGCTTCATTTTTTCTCTCATCCCCCCTTTTCTTTCTTTTCTGCACCTTTATCAACTTGAACACCACAGACACTCTCCACCTGCACAGCTCAGACTGCTCAATATTTCTCAGTAAAACCGCTTTAAAGTTGTACTCGTGATGCAGCATGTCACTTTCTTGCTTCTGTGGTGAAATATCTCACAGTTTCATTGTTTTAGCTTTAAAGTCTTTGGCTGAAGAAGATGTGTTCCTACAGCGCTGTGCTACACCACAGCAGTGACTCAACATATAGTCAACTCATTCAGTTTTAAATTCTTGCTATGTCCACGCTCTTTATGGGAAAAAAGAAACATCTGCATTTGAAGAGATGCACTTAAGATTTTCATGCAAGTGGAACAGCAATTTGTTTGGAGCATTTACAGGTAACAAAATAAACAAAAACATCAAAACCACAGAATTGAATTCACTGATGGTGCAGCTCTGAATCTGTGATGGCTTATGATCCATAGACTCAAAAAACAGTAATGCCTGCAAGATGAAGCTCACCTGTGAGACAAATAAAGTCAAAAGCATTGTAAGGTTTTCTCAGTACCCTTACTAGCTACCAAGGCTAGGTTTTTTGTAATGTAGGAAGGTAATTTCATGCATGACGACTCAGTGATTAGTACTGTTGCCTCACAGCAAGAGGTTCCTGGGTTCAAACCTCAGTAGGGCCCTTCTGTGTGGGGTTTGCATATTAGACTGATGCACAGGTTTTCTCTGGGACTGAAAAAAATGCCAGGTTAGCGCTGCTGCTTGTTGGCTCAGAACACTTATATAGCACCAATTTGCAGCAACAATTGTCTCAAGGCACTTTATATCATAAGGTAAGACCCTACAATATTAGAAAAAGAACCTCATTGATCAGACAGTTTCCTATGAGCCACATTAGCAATGGTGGGAAGGAAGAGCCAGCCTCAGGGAGGGGCAATAATCTACAGCCACTAGAGAGACCAAGAACAAAATACAAACAATGGGGGACAGAGAGGAGAAAATATAATGGCATGCAGTAGTGGCATATAAATGCATGGGGAGTGAAAAGAGGTGAGTGGAGAAGAAACGACATGAGAAATCCCCCAGCAGCCTAGGCCTACAGCAGTGAAACTAAAGGATGGTTCAGGGTCACCTGATCCAGCCCTAACTACAGGCTTTTACAAAAAGAAAGTTTTAAGCCTAATCTTAAAAATAGAGTGTTTACTGGATGTCTGTCTCCCAAATCCAAACTGGGAGCTGGTTCCATAGGAGAGGGGCCCGAAAGCCGAAGGCCCTGCCTCCCATTCTACTTTTAGAAACTCTAGGAACCACAAGTAAGCCTGCAGTCTGAGAGTGAAGTGCTTTATTAGGATAATATGACATCTTTAATTTATGATTGGGCCTGATCATTCAGGACATTGTATGTGAGGAGAAGGATTTTTAAATTAAATTCTGGATTTAACAGGTAGCCAATGAAGAGAAGCTAATATGGGAGAAATATGGTCTCTCTTTCTAGACCTGTTGGTACTCTTGCTGCCACTTTTTGGGATCATTTGAAGGCTTTTCGGGGATCTTTTAAAAGAATAATAAGTAAGTTTAAGTAATAAGGCCACTGCACAGATTAAAGAAGGCACTCTTAGTTATTTGTTTGATGTGCAAGTTATCGGAAATATTCTGGTCAAAAATGACTCCAAAGTTCCTCACAAAGAACTTTAAATAAAATAATCACTTAATCTGCTGTCTGCTTTTTTCTCCTCCTGTTTTTTAACCTCTTTAGCTTCAGCAAATCTGTAATTTGTAAATCTGTAATTTAAAAAAAAATCTAGTGTTAAAAACGTTTATGTAAAAAAATCAGTTTAAAATGCATTTTTACAATATACTCATTAAATTTCATGCAAACATGACTACAGGTTCATGTTTTGACAGAACATGAAAACTGCATTCGCACATTGCTTCAGTACTGGACTTACTTCAAGTTTTCTGCATTGCAGTTTTAATCCAAATTATTGTGTGGGATGGATCAACAAATACCATGGAAATATCTGATACTGCCGAGGATACAGCTCACACAACGCTAAAAAGAGATCATTTTTAACATTAACATAATTTCATCCTGGACTGTTCCCAAAAAGCACAGTAAACCCAGCTTTGTTGCAGTCAATATTTTAGGATGTAATTGTAAGATAAAACCAGTCGGTGCCCAGTCAGTCTGTTCCACTATAGCTTCTCTCTCACTCAGTGCTATTTCTCATCTATTACTTTCATTAGTCTGGAGAAAAGAAGCATGTTCCTCAGGTTTTCTTTCCACATCCAAATGAAATTTAACATGCATTACAGTTAAAGCCTTTGTAATTTTTGTGATAAAGTTCACCAAGTTCCACCAGTCAGCCACAACATTAAAACCAACTAAGTTCCCCTTGTGCTGTGAAAAATAGCTCTGACCACATGGTATGGACACAGGATCTCTGGGGTGTCATGTGGTGTCTGGCATTGGGACGTTGGCAGCTGATTCTTTGGGTCCTGTAGGTTGCAGATTGGAGCATCTGATCTTTGGGTTTATGCTTAATCTGGGGGCCAAGCTAAAACCTTTGTGATATTTCTCGAGCCATTCCTGAGATTTTTGCAGTGTGGTGAGCCACATTGTACTGCTGGGGGGCTGCTGCCCTCGGGCAGTGCTATTGCTGTACAAAATGTGCCCAGGTTGCAATAATGTGTCAAAGTAACATCCACATGAATGCCAGAACCCAAGATTTCCCAGGAGAACATAGTATCCATGTCATTTACTTCACCTGTCAGTGGTTTTAATGTCGTCACATCCAAAGTCAGTTTTACCATTTACTTTTTAAATTAATCACTGCTGTGGAGAAATATTTTGCATCTTCTACTCTTTTCCCTGCTGCTCTTATGTCAGGCAATGATGCTATGTCTGGGGCTTCTAAAGGCCACTAAAAACTGAAATATTAAATAAATATACAATATACAACATTGATCATCAGACATTGTTAAATATAAGATGTAAACACATTAGAAAGGTTCTGTTCAGGCGAAATTTCTAGTTAGTTAACATACTTACAAATGACACTGGGATTTTAAATGGACTTCTACTGGTTGTACTCTGGTTTCAGTTCAGCTCACTACAGTACCTTGCACATGTGTCTGACAGTTCTACCTTGGATATGCAGTCATGTGAAAAGGAAAGTTTTTATAGGACTCTATACAGTCCTGTGAAAAACTAAGCCCACCCTTACTGCTTCCATTGTAATTCAGTGGGTAAGTAGCAGCCAGGTGCTGCTAATCAAATGCACTTGATTAACTGATCATCAGCAAGTGTGAGCGCCTCTATAAAAGCAGAAGTTTTTGTCTGGACCATTCAGGTGTGTGTTAAAACAATGCCACAATCTTCCCAGGAGTGCACGTTCCAGCAAATTCACCCCGAGGTCAGAGAAACTGCAAAAACACCCAAGAGCTACATCTCAGACTCTACAGGCCTCAGTTAGCATGTTAAAACTTAAAGTTCAGCTGTCGTTTGGACAGACGAGAACAAAGTGGAGATGTTTGGCCATAATGCACAGCGCCACATTTGGTTAAAACCAACACAAAACCACAGCATATCACCACAAACACCTCATACCAGCTGTCAGCATGGTGATGGAGGGGTGATGATTTGGGCTGTTTTGCAGCCACAGGACCTGGGCACCTTGCAGTCATTGAGTCGACCATGAACTCCTCTGTATAGCAAAGTATTCTAGAGTCAAATGTGAGGCCATCTGTCTGACAGCTAAAGCTTGGCTGAAATTAAGTCATGCAACGAGACAATGATCCCAAGCACAGCAGCAAATCTACAACAAAGAAAAGAAAAAAAGAAAAGAATCAAGGTGCTGCAATGGTCCAGTCAAAGTATCCAGACCTCAACCTGATTGAAATGCTGTGGTGGGACCTTAAGAGAGCTGTGCATATATGAATTACCCGCAAAAAGAAGAGTGAACCAAAAGTTGTTGCTGCTGAAGGTGGTTCCACAAGGTATTGAGTCATGGGCTGTACTTAGTTTTTCACATGACTGCAGAGTCCTATGAAATTTTTCTTTTTCACACAACTGTATCTGACAGTCTTCCAGTTCAAAAAAATCACTTTCATTCCTCTCCAAAACACAAGGTTAGGGTCAGGGTCCTTCTCATCATCGATAAGAACTTTAACCTCACAGGGTTAAGCTAACCAGGATGTAATAGGAGCAATAACTTCGGTTACAGTAATTTCACAATAGCACCATTTAACACCAAAAAAATCCAAACCCGATACCTTTAACTGCAGCAGGAGTTATTCTCTGCTGTTGAGAGAAGTACATGTGCGAGCAGAGAAATCAAGAGACAAACCACCTGCTGCTGCTGCTCCAATACAAAGTGTTGCCACACAGGATATATAGCTGCATATATAGCTGGCACTATTTACAGTTAGGAAATATAAACCCTTGAATGTTAAGCCTCAAACTGCACAAAAAAGCGGTTAGTGTTTGCTTTTGTAGGACACTCTAATAAGAAGAAAATCCTCCCATCCCATTTTCCTTTTACCCTCCACTGTTTTATCTCGCAGAGCAGAAATGGCTTAAACAAACATAAGTGCTGCAGCAATTTGTCCCCGCGGTGAAAAGCGAAAGCAACTCCGGCAACATCTGTGCTGCGACTAGGCTTCGGCAGCATGATCCTCTACGAGTCTCCAGCCGTGTCTGCGTAACTCTCTCTAAGATGTGGGGTGGAATGTGTTCCACAATCACAACACCAATTATAAGCCTAATCTGCATATGATGTGATTGGTTAGCTGAGACCCACCCGCACTTGCTCCATGGGTTGCATCTCATCTTTGGTTTGAAACTAATGAACTGTGTGCTTTCATGCCAGTTTCGAGATAAAAAGATAATCACTGTTAGAATAACAAGTTACTGTCGTGTGGAATCAAAGAGACTGGTTTCATTCAGGGTGACTCATAGTTTGTGTGTGCCTCTCCTCCCTCTCGTTCTTGTTCCTTTTATCTGTTTCCTCTCCTTTCAGTACACTCTTCCTTTATCTCTCCAATCGCCGTTTTGTCCAACTTCCCTCCTCTTCATCTTTTCCTCCTCCCCTCTCTTCGTCGTCTCTCTCTCCGTGACATATTGCTGCTTTGTCAGACCAGTTAAATGGCTTGCCTGCAGTGCTGTTTAGTTTCCTGTGAACTATGCAGATACTCTCCCTGAGAGGAAGAGATAGGAAGCAGCCTGTCCATTACACCCCACCAGTGCAGAGGTGATAAACACACACACATTCCATAATCGCACATATAGTTCTTTCCTTGTCTTGATTTAAAGTTCTTTACATTGGTTTTTGCGTTTTTGTTTTTCAAGGATGCGCTTTTAAAACACACATTATTATAATGCAGTTTACCATTATTTGCAATCATGCAACCTCATCAATGGGTTTAGTCATAAGAAACGACACTACTCAGCAGCTTTATTGACTTTATGTTGCCCTGTTTTTTTCCATGTGCAGATACAGTCAGGACAAATAATCAGGAAATCCTGGTAGAAGGCATTTTTGCAGCCTCCTCTACATCGTGATCTTCTTGATCTGCCTGCTCAAGGCTGCCTCACAGGCCAAGCTAGAGCCCTGTTAGAAGCTGAAGCAAAGGTGGTGAGGTTACATTATGAATGACTGGAGTTTGATTTGATCTGAGTGGAGAAGCAGTCACTAATAATAGCACTGCATACCAAATCTGTCCTCACCAGAAAAGTAATAACATCATTCATTTTTGTGCTTCAGAAAACCTTTTTTTTTTTTAACCTTTTCTAAACCCAAAATTCTAAACTCAAGTTTGGTTATTTTATTTACTCAGCTGTGATCAAAGTAACAATGTAGGTTAGTCTTATAGTAATACACAAAATCTCTGTTTGTCTGCAAACCGCTCCTACATGGTCAACCTCCTCCTCCTTTAATCAACCAAACTTGGCACACAGTAACATCTTAGGTCCCTAAGGTTCTTGTCTATATCACATATTATGACTTATGCTTCGCAACCACTTAGCCCACCCAATGGGCTAAAATGGCCCATTTGTAGCATTTCTGTAGACCTGTAGCACATTATAAAAGCATTGTATCGATTTAAGTTCACCACGGTAACAACTAATTTACATCCACAAAAGTTGAATTATGCATGATATATTATGACATCTTCACATTGCCTAGCAACCAGCCAACAATGGAAATATAATTTAACAGAATATTTATATAGTACAGCAGGACCACCTCAGCAAAGCAGGGGACCCACAAAAATTGGCTAATTATTATACGTAATCACGTTTTGTCAATATGATTACAGTGTAACAAATGTATTAGACCACCACCCAGTGTAAGGTTTATGCCACAGCTGCCCTAAATTAGCAGTATTGGTAATTACCAAAATCATTTTTTATGTTTCTGTAATGGTTAATCCACCAGTACGCACAAGCTCTTTAATCAAAATGATATTTTTAATG
The DNA here is from genome assembly GCA_015106735.1 of Paratilapia polleni. Classification (NCBI taxonomy): domain Eukaryota; kingdom Metazoa; phylum Chordata; class Actinopteri; order Cichliformes; family Cichlidae; genus Paratilapia; species Paratilapia polleni. The sequence continues at coordinate 12,893 of VUQI01027213.1, forward strand.
CTAAAATATAATTATTGTTGTTGCCCATGAAGTTTTGAATTTACTGTTTCACAAAAAAAGCAGAAAAAAATTGTAAAACACATTATTATTATTTTTTGATTAAGGTGCGAAATTACAGTTATTTACTTGCATTCTTGAACAGAAAATTTCATTTTAGTGGTTGAATGTTCTGCTTGATTAATTTCTGACTTCTCAGAGAAGTCCAGTGTGCCGGCTCAAATTTGGGTATAAAAACGTGAACTCAGTTTGAAATTCCTCACTGCTGTTCAACATGGCAAAACGTCGAGAGCTCACTGAAAAGGAAAGAGTCCACATTGAAGCACTTCGTGATGCTGGATGGTCTTTCTTGTTTTTATGACAGGTTGTCTAATAAATTAGTTTGCCAACAGCTCAAACACACCAAAACAATACTGTAGCATGGGCATATACGTACTACTTCTCTAAACCTAGCAAAACACTGAAGCAACAGTTTGGGATACCTTTAAAATGGACACATAGCAGGTTGTTTGTTTAAGCCATATGCTATAAACAGAAGTGCCAAAATTACATTTTGAGGATTTATGAGACATTATGTGTCAGTTTTCCTTAGAAATGTTTTCTTTTACTGTAAACTCATTCAGTTGATGGCAAATAATGAATAAGAAAAAAATAATTTGAATAACAAGGATAAATAATAGGCGATGTTTACCTTGGCAGAGTATGTTTGACCCTCAAAGTCCAGCTCTGCCTGACTATTGTGATCACTGCATACCAGCGTACAGTGCCCTAGCCAGCTTGAAAGAATGGACATAGTATCTAGTGTGATATCTACCTGTGCCCAAGCACTGAAAAAGGCTATGTTAAATAATTTATATCTCTCAAAGGCATGTGAAAGGACAGTTTGTTCCAAAATGAACCCAAATATACCACAAAGCAAATACCCATGAACTCCAGTGTTCTATGTGCCTTTCTTTTTTCACTTCTTACAGTCACACTGTAAAAAAACAAAAAACAAACAAAAAAAAAAACTGTGTGTATGAGTTAGAGGAAGGAGTAGAGGTGCTCCTTTCTAAGGCTTTCTTACCCCAGGGCAGCAAATACAAACTGTGCCAGGTGATGTTGGTGTTGCAAAGATAGACACAGGGTGTCCTTAGGCATCAGTGCCCCCTACCAGCATCAAAATTGGAGGACTCATGATAAAGGTTCTCTTTGAAAGCACAACAAAGTCAACGTCAGCTTCAGCCACACTGGCCTAGAAGCCGATCAGCGACCCTCTGCAACCTTCAGTAGCTATAGAACAATGTTTATTCCCTGACCTGTCGGCGAGTGCTAGCTGGAGGTTGCTGACTGTCACTAGGTGAAATCAGTCGCAAAGAGAATGCTGCTGCTCCTTGTGATTGCTTTGGTCACTGGCAGATTGGCAACTGCTCACTGAGCGGTAGTGAAACTTGAAAAAGCGCGATGCAAACTGGAAACAGAGACCGTTCGCCTTTAAAGTAAAAGCTGTGCCTTACCACTCAAAACGTGTTGGTTTTGAAGGTGAATGGTCTCCGTTTCTGGTTTGTGTCACATTCTTCAAAGTTTCACTGCCGCTCAGCGGGTAGTTGGTAAGAGTTTGCAGACAAGTCGGCATCTTCCATACAAACTACAGGCGACCATGGCATCTGCTAGCAACCAAAGTAATCACAAAGAGGTTTTTGGTGCAGCACTGTATAACACTTGGCTACCAAGTTCATCCACTGATTGCCAGCAACCACTCGCCAAATGGTGGGGGAATACAGATCTTTTCTTAGTGAGTGGTGGCTGCACAGGTGGTCACCGGGTCGTCTCTAGGCCTGTGTGACTGAGGCCTAACAGTATGTGCCATCGTTAAGTCCACTTTTGGCATTAAAAAGCTACTGTAGGTATTTACTAAAGAGGCAGAGTGTAAATTTTGTAACTGAAAGGCGTGGACACTGTTATTTTTGCACCTGTCCTTATTGCATATGTATTCCTAGGAGTTTCCTTGTCAGATCACAAAATTTGGGAGGAGAGTATTTAAATGAATCATACAACTATGACTTACTAGAGTTTGCGGCATGCAATTTACTCCAAACTGCGCTGAACCTAATGCCAAAAAAATCATGTTATCTTGTGCCTGATGTGATTGTGTTAGTTGCCGCTAGGAGTTTTCATGTATTTGGACAGAAGGGGAGAGGCTATCAGAATGAGTACAGAATTGGAGCAGGTGGACTGCTGAAAGCTGAGAGCACTATGCCAAAGTCCTTGGCTCTGAAGCTCTTCACTCAGTCCTCACTCCAAATGTATAGAGGGTCCTTAATAATATTGGTATTTGGATGAAACAGAGCAGAACTTAACTGAACTTAACGTGGAGAGTTGGGGGAGAAGGACACATACAAGCACTGGAGGAAAATATGGGAAGCAACACAATAAAAAATGAGGCATAACTGAGTCCAAACCATTAAGTGCAATGTGATCGAAGGCCAAAGGGGGGAGAGGGGACAATCATGCTTGGGTATAGTACAAGGCAACCCCGCCTAGAATAAGTAGGACATGTGGACTCCTGTTTCAGTCCTTTGCAGTTTCCAAAAAGCAAGAGCATGTTTCCCATAGAGGTGGCAGATCAGAGGTCATAAGTCTCAAATAGGTCACGTCAGACTAGACCAGTCTCAAGGTAGTTTGTGAAATAGTCAAAAAAATCAATTTTTTTTATTGTTCACAGACACAAATTGTTACATTTCTGTCATGTCAGTGAACACAACTTTGTAAGTAATGCATTTCAATAGAATATCAAAAGAAATTTTTAATAGAAATATATTTCGTGTCAGGAGCACATATTTTTTTGTAGAGAAAGCAGGTGTCACCATGGCAACCAAGAAAACAATGTTTTAAAAGACATAGCAACTGCTGTATTTTAACCCAACAATTTTACTAAACCTTACCAAACAGTTTTTAATGCCACACTGGAAGCAATTTGCAGCGACATGGCAACCAGAGATCATAGAAAGCTAATGACATTCAGCGGCAAAATAACTTACAATTCAGATTCACGCTAATTTGCCCCATAAATCTGGCCCTTGGAGTTTTACAAGGAGTCCTATTTGTCAAGTTTGTTATTTCCTTTGTTTTGCTTTGTTTACACTCTCTTTGCACTTTTTGGCTAGGTTTAGGCACCAGAACCTCCTTGGTTAGGTTAAAAATACAACCCTTCACAAAGCTAACCCTGAAAGCTGAAAAATGACACCAGTGTGTTTAAATCCACAAGCGTTCATACCCCAAAACAACACCTCTACTGCTGTATTTCAACAGTGTTTGCCACCCTGGGAATGAGAATGTGCTGTCCTTTCAGTTTAGGATGAAGGAAAGACAGGGAGAGAAGCACTGAAGTAAAATGATGGAAGCAACAGAAGAAAAACTAAAGCATAGTAGTGCCCAAACCATTGAGTGCAATGTGATCGAAGACCAGTAGGGGAGGGTGTGGTACAAGACTGATTAGGACAAGTGGGTTTCTCTTGCATTCCTTTGCAGTTTCCAAACATCTGTGAAATAAACAAAAAACAAAAACATGTTTCCTATAGAGGTGACAGTGGTCATAAGGATTATTTTTGCAAGTTTCACATCAGATAGGGCTGCAAATAGAGTGTTTTATTTTGCCATTTAGGTATGAGGAATTTTTTCCTTAATAAATAACACAAGTTGGAACACACAAAGTATCTGTCCCCACACACAGTAGTAATCTGAATGAATTATTGTGTTTGCACACAATTACACCTAGACGATTCATTTGCATGCACAGTAATTTACACAAATAAATGCAAAGCAGAGACAAGTGAATACACTTACACGCATTAAACAATACAAATGCTAACAGACCCACGCAGCAGGAAAAAAGCTGAGTTTTTATTATTATGCATATAGCATTCAATAAAATATGAACAGATGTACTCTATTCTTCCTGATATTATCAGACTCACCGCCCACTGAACTATCTCAGCTGGAGGCTTGGTTGCGTCTGGAGATGTGCTCACGTTTTATCTCAAATACACATATAAATGGACACATGGGATCACAAAAAGGAAAAAAAAAAAACCACAAAAGTAAGCACACACACTTATTCACATTTCATTCTTAAACGTGCCCACACAATTGAGAACATGTCTCATTGGTTTTTAGTCTTTCACACTCTTTCTTACTGTTACAGGCAAAGACATACTGTATGTGCACACACTCTCACATACAAACACACACACACATACACTTTGACTCCTCCACCTCTCCTTGAAGACATTTATGAGGTGCTAAATCACTAAGCCGCCTGACTGGTAAGGGTAAATAGAGAGGACAGCCAGCACTTCAGCACACACCATGATATGAGGGAGTAAACATCAAAGCATCTGTTGGATTTTTATCTTTTTTAGTTTATTTTAAATGACTACAGTTTAACGCTCTTCTCAAACCGTTTTTAGGATTACAGACAATATCGTAAATTAGTCTGGTAAAGGAAGAATCACTTTGAGGATGAAGGCAGCCGAGTAATGGAGGAAAGAAGAAGAACTGAGTGGGCGGGTTGATGGATGGCTGAAGAGGGAGGAAGGAATGGATGAAAGGTGGAAGGAAAGATTTACAGAAGCAAAAATGGAAAGTTGTGGAGTAGGAGTGAGGGAGACAAGTGGATGAATAGAGTGAATAGATGGATGAAAGGACGGTTGAAAAGATCAATCAAAGGGAATTGGAAAGAGAGAATATATCAAGACAGACCATAAGGAATGTAAGAGAGGAAGGTCTGATTTATTCTCAAATGGTGAATGACTGGGTGAATACAACTTCTGCATACAAGACGTTCAAACTCGATGATCTGATCCTTTTTTTTTTCATTGCTTGTTTCCACAGTTCAACCTGACCATCAACTCGGATACGACCAACCACAGCAGGAAGGTTTAAAGCTGAATGCAGATATTGAAACTGACTGGTACCCTTTGGCAAATTGACTGCAGTGATTGGGTGGACAGGGGATGATGGTGGCCTGCAGCCATGGAAATGAGTCATCCAATTTCCAGCTCTAGATTAAAAACTCTTGAAGTCTCACTTCCATTTGGATGTAGATGTGGCTGAACACCAAAAAGCAACTTGGGACATTTTTCTCAGCATATACCTTGAGTACTCCCCGGCAATGATTTATTGGCCGGTAATGGGAGATATAAGCCCAAGAGAACAATTTGAGGCTGTTTGCAGCTAGCGAGATTTATTACAACACAATAATAAATTCAAGAGCACTTGTAGCTACTTCCTCCCTGTCCCCCTCTCCTTGCTTCCCTGTCGTTCACCATCCCCCAGATTTCTCCCCTTCCTGTTTTCTTCCCTTCCCCTGGATCATCATCATCATTAGAGGAAACCCTTCAAAATCCTCGTAGAAGTGTCCCTTAATTTTCAGTTTATCTCATTTGCCATCCTCGTCTTCTGTATGCTTTTGAAGAGGATGATTTAATACTAAGGAAGTCCTTCCTAATCTCCAATCATCTCTCTTTGAAATGGGTGGCCCAGCCAGGGCTCTTCTTGGAGGGTTCGGAACTACCACATCCTCCTTGGAGGTCGGGGGTCGGATGGCTTGGCCAAGCAACAACCCCTTGGATCTCAATCAAACCCTCTCATGGGGGACAGGACTTGGAGGCAGCAGTGGAGGCGGAGGTGCATCAGTCTTGAGTTTTGGTCTGGACAATTCTACAACCCAGGAGTCTGTGAGCAGGACGGTGATCAAAGAGAAAAACTGGCCCGCGCTGCTCATACTCATCATAATCGCACTGACGATCGGCGGAAACATTCTGGTGATCCTGGCAGTGTCGTTGGAAAAGAAGCTCCAGAATGCCACCAACTTCTTTCTGAGGTCACTGGCTGTGGCGGACATGCTCGTAGGGATCCTGGTCATGCCAATCTCCCTCATCAACATCCTCTATGGTGAGTCAAGAGTACTCAGAAATGACATCAGCACCACACATCTAATTATAAGTAAAATATCAGAACTCATTACCTCTGAATGTTTATTGGTCAGCAACATATGTATACTTCCTACATTGCAAGGAACAACTAAGGAACTTTAAAGCAAAAACAAAAACTGAAGATAAAATCCATAAAATACAAACAGTCATCTTTGTGTACTATGATTTCAGGTGCTTAAAAAAAGATATCACAAGGGTAGCAGAATTTATTCAATGTTTGTGCTCTGTAGTGATATAACAGGCTAACTCTGGGCATTAGCATTAGCATTTGTTAGCTTAGAGCAGGAACATCTTTCAGACGATGATTCAACTATTTGTTCACTAAAATACAGCTTTACAACAGAGGCCAAATGGTTGGTTATCATTTATATATTTATCCAACAGTGTCCTCTTTATCAAATATCTAGGGTGTTACTTCACCAGTTTTAAATGTGCATTACTTTACTTTTATATTAACTGTGGCTGCTGCCTGCATATTTGTAGTTTCCACTGTTTTGTTGCCACTTTTTTTCTCATTGTAATAAACTTAATTTGTTGTATTCAAGCACTGGTTACACCAGATCATCTGATAACAGATGAATGTGAGAAGCTTTTTATCAATGGCAGTACGACAGATCAAACAGATCTTCTGACCTAAAGATGTTTTTGGGTCATTGAGGAGTCTTTTGCTGTTCAGGACAGGAGTTAGAGTGGGAGAGACCACAAATGGCTCAGTCATACTAGAGTAACTTTCTTGCGACTAGGAAAAATTGGTGGTTGCCCAGTGATTGCATTGACTTTTTTTTTGCTTTTGGAGACTGATTGGAGGTAGTTGCTGAGAATGCTGGCTGAGCGTGCAACACCCTCAGTCTCTGGGTGACCACTTTTGATCACAAGACGATTGCGCCTCGTGGGAGGCAACCTGTCTCTGCAGTCACTCTCAGACAGATTGCAGAAGGTTTGCAAATAATCACCATATAATTTATAAAAGCAGACAACAGGTTACAATCAATCTGAGTAAGTTTGCACCAATCAGCACAACTAGTCTTTGTCTCTTTGCAATAGCAGACTTGACTCAACTGGTTGCCAACTGGTTGTACTCTGGTTATATTTCTATATAAAAGCAAGTTGCTGAGCGCCTAGGTCATTTTGTAGTTAAATTGCCACCCTGCAGCAACTATTTGAGGAGGAATTTCTGAATTTCTGTTTCAAATCTGAGGTTCTGGCTGGACTCTGAATGTAAGTAGTTAATGTGACTTTCTGTTTAATGTGAATTTCTGTGTATGTAGATGGCAACAGATTTGCGACTTTTGCCAATTTAGCACAGCCAATCACCATATTATCACGAATAGATTACATGTAATTGCCAACTTGACTGCATTCATTTGCAAACTGATAGCAAACTGATAGCAGATTGACTCAGTCTTATTGCCATTTTATTGCCTTCTTGGTGCACCAATGTCACTTTGAAGATGGCAACTGACTGTGAGTGGTTACAGACCTGGTTCCCATCTTCAAAGCAACCATTTCAAAGGCAACAAGTTCATTGTACATGGTCACAGTAATTTTGATTGCTTTTTTCATTGCTTTGCCTAGTGTGACTGCAGCATGAGGCACTTCATGAGAAAAGTGCTGAATTCCTCTATCAGCTGAACGTCATTTTTCTTTTATATTTTTTAACAAAAAATGTGAACAAATACAAATTTTGTTTTCTTTTCTTTGTCAAAAAAGGTTCTCATTAAGTGTTTTTTGTCATCGGTTTTGTTGACTAAATTAACGCTGAAGTTTGGCGATGGCCGAAGGCAGTCGGATTCACACTTCAGCCAATAGTAATATCACTATGAATTTTTTAAAAAAAAAAGTCTAAATTCATATAAAATATTCATATTGATAAAAAAAGGAAACAGTGTTAACATTGCGGTGATGGAAAAATGAATCATAGCATTTGATGCAATAGCTCTTGTGATATTTTAGTCTGTAACAAAGCCACTATGATGGTCTCTTTAATGTCTCATAGTGTCTTTTATCTTGCAAAATTGCTTAATTGAAGTTACCTTGAACTGAAGAAACAAGAAACTGTTGTGGATTATCCCCAGCAACCTAAATAAAATCAAAGCTATATGCGTGACTAGATACCACTTAGGGTAACTGAGTAAATTAGTGTTTATAGTGAGGCTAAATGGGCCCTTTAAATATTGAAATTACATTTTTCTAGTTCTGTCATTTCAGGCTGAATAGTCAAAGAGAAGGTGCAGATATATTTTCTTGCTCCAAACTCTCTCATGCATATAGACCGATATGCTATGTTCAGTCACACAAAAGAACTTGTACATTACTTGCATAGAAGTGATAGGAAAACAGATGATCCCCTTTTCTTAACTGCTTATAATTATTGATTCTTTTCTTTACAGTCCCACCTTTAATCATAAGCAGATTCATGTCTATAAATCTCACCTAATTGTTAAACAGTCTTCACTGCAGATATCTGCACCTGATCTCAAGCACCCACCCACTCACTAGCTGTTGCCAGCACACCGTGACATGTGCCCCGTCATCATTAAAAACATTTTTCTGTGCAGTTATTGTGAATATTGCTTCTCTGAGACACTGCACAGTTATTTTGCAAGTGATTCAAGAGTCAGAGGATGCCTGCTTAATAATTACAATATCATACCAGCTTGTGACTGCTGTTCTTGCTTACAGTATCCATGCCAGGATTCTGCATGAACGCCCACATTAGCATAATAGGATGTGCACAGCATTTCTTCTCCAAGTGTGTGTAAAAACATTAGATTAAAGATAGACTGTCTTCTTCTAACATTTCAGCCGGCTCTCTACATGAACACCTCAAAGGGGAGGTACATTTCCTACTTTGTACCTGTAAATGTCACCATCGCAGAGGCGATCACAGAACTGATAGTCAGTGAGAAAATCTGTTTCAGAGATGGAGATAAACAGACGGTGACCTTTGCAGTTTTCAGTGACAGTAATCTTTGTCAGTGCTCACATCATTGGCTTCCAAGAACTCCCAGCACTTTGTGATACATTTATCTGTGGTTTTTGGCTGATGCCATATCTACAATCATACGGAGCGCTATTTAGAAGTATTTTGATTCATCCGTTTGGTAATCTGAGAAAACTGAAGGCATTTTATGAGTGCAACATTTTTATGGATGCTGTGTACTTTTTAAAGGGGAACTATTCTGCTCATTTCCAGCTCCATATTTTTATCGTTGTGGCTTTGTGTGATTTGCAGTTTCAAATAATCCTTATTTATCACTGAACTTTGGTGTAGCCCCTCAGTTCATTCACTGTCTGAAAAAAGGTGTTTGAGCTCCCTTATATCTCTTTTAGAGCCAACTTTGTTCTGATTGGCTGCCCCTTACAATCTGAAGGTTTGAAAAGCAGGTGGGTGGGGCTGTTGTGCTCACAGCCAGAGCTGTGTGCCTGAGATGATTTAAGTAGGAATGTCTCTTTGATACTATTCAGAGACAGCAGTAGAAAAAATTATCTGAAACCAAGTGCTTAGAGCAGTCTGAAGTCTGAGCTTTTAGCTGACAGTGATTACTTTTACGTACCCTGACCTCATTATTTGAAACCGTGGTCATGTTTAACATAAGCGTCCACCTCAGTGACTGTATATATTAGTGAAAATAAGAAAAAGCATGATGTGTCTAGTTTAAAGTGTTCTAGTGAAGGTCGAAGTGATGTCACAGCTTTTGAACCAGGTCCAAATCAGGTCTCAAGTCTCCAGTATAGTAGAGTATATAATGGTTTTTAACAGTGAAGACAGCAGTGGAGTTCTTTCAACCCAGGCTTAATATGAAATAAATTGGGTGTCATGGCCCCCTTGTCATTTCTTATTGATTAGGAATTTTAGCAGGTCAGAACTTGAGGTTTTCACTTTGAAATGTGATAAAGCATGCAAACAAAGTATGCAAAGTCTTTGGCTCAAAAAGAATTAAGCAAACTTAAGTAGTCAAGTTCAGTTTTGTCATCTTTAATGTGAAGTACTTTAACAAATGATAAGTCAAAGGATAAGGATAAGTGACATGAATTGAATTATGCCATAGTAAGTGAGTTTTCCCTAATTTTAAGTTAAAAGCACTTTATACACCTTATTTCAGCTGATTTAATAAGTCAAGTCACCTCAGAAAATGTGATGATGAATAGCTTTCTTTTTTTTTTCATAAAGTTTAGCGTACTTCTACACATTGTCAACGCTACGCGTGAAGAGACAGAGATCTCCGTTTTTTTTCACATTCTCACATCCCACAGCTGCAGGTGCACTGCTTTAATTAATAGTGAAAAAAGAACTCTGAATGAGAACAATAACCAGGAGTTCCTACAGGAGCTGTGAAAGACAGTTTAAAAATAAAGGGGAAAAAAAGAAAAGAATAAAAGGGAGTGCGTTGGTGAGGTGGTTTGGAAAAGAAAAAAAAGCTCTCTTCTCTAACAAAAAGAAAACTTCAACTGAACCATGCTCAAGGATGATGGCCATCTGTCTCAAATGGTTGCGGTGAGGGGAGAGTGGAGAGAGAAAAGAAGAGCACAGAGAGACAACAAACAATGTAACAATAAACAGTCAGCAGGTTGGTGAGGCCAGTAGCTGCAGATTAGAAACATGCAGCTCTGTAGGCAGAGACACCAGCAGACAGGGACAGGAAAAGCACAAACCAGGGAAAAGAGGAGACAAAGGGTAAAACTGGAGATCAATGAAAGATCCAGATTTCAGTAGTTCACCGCCGTCATCTTCTTGTGGTTGGGGCATGCTAGTTTGAAATTCATGTGCACAAGTTATAATCAGGCAAAAGGAAAACAATGAGAAAGATGCATGCTTTGTTTCTAACTTAAACCAATACTTATAATTGAGGGTATTTAGTTTATGTAAAAGAATAACAAATTAACATAGTTCTTCAATCCATCTTCCATATATAAACAAGAGTGATAAAGACTTTGAGAAATTAAGACTCCCATGTATCTTGAATTGACTAATAACAGAATAGGATGTCTTTTAATGACTGCTCTAAAGCCTCTTGCCTTGTTAATGGTCACCAAATCGGTTGTGTAGTGCCCAATCTGTGACGTCACTACAGCAGTTTATACCGGCGCTGAGGGCGCGTCACAATCGCTGCAGTTTCTCCTGAACGATAGGTGTTGACACTCAGACAAAATCTCCACATCAGTGCTGGTATAGGACTAGAAGAAGTCCAAACAGGAAGCAAAGGAATCTGAGAGGTGTTTTTTCAAAGTTTTCTCCAGAAAGTCTCATCTTTTCAAGCTGCTGTAACATCTCCCTCTGTATAATCTGGGAATCTCCGAGCCCCTGCACTGATATATCATTGAATTGGCGGTAAAAACTGACACGATCGTGTCACCACCAAAGTGCAGCTTGTGGCAGCAGTTGTGAGCGGGTATAAACAAGCCTTTAAAAGTATGATAAAAATAATATATTTAGAACATCATAATGCATTGTAGCCATCATGATTGGAGGTTGAGGTTTACAGTGAAGCCACTATGTTGGCTCATAAGAAAGATGTACAGGTCTCTACCTAGTAGTTACAGGTATATGCAACATTTTTGTAAGGTCTTTTTTTGTTTAGGAAAGTAGAAATTTTGAAAAATTCTCTGGTTCTAAACTACTAACCAGGTGCTGATTTTAGCAATTTATGCATTGTGCTGCTTGTATGTAGAGGGCACTCAGCAGCACAATGTCCACTCTGCAGTGATCTGCAAGGAGTTTATCCAAAGCTTGAAAAAAGCCCTAAGAAAGACTGGCAACATGTACCCAGCCTTTCACCCTATGAGAGCTGGGAAAGGCTCCAGCTCCGCTGGGACCCTGAATTAAAGAAGCAGAATTAAATAAGAAGAAGAAAGATGGATGGATGAAGAGAATGGTTTGAGCTTAAGACTAAAAAGCTTAAGCATTGACTCAATATTGTGAGACTCATGATGGACAGTTTAAAATGAAAAGGATCAGAATCAGTGTGCACATTCTCTTTCCTAACACCTTCCGACAGTCCAACTCCAGAAACTGGCTTTATTTTTCAAGCATTTGGATGTTCTACGTTTGGTTCACCAGAATCTAAAGCAGATGGAGAAGTTTTCTATCTCCTGACCGAAGAAAGCAGTTAGATTTTGGAAACAGAGAGGGTCTAATGGTGCACGCAACTAATGTAGCACTATTATCAACCTGCTATAATGCTGGTTGTGAAGCACAGAAGGAAGAGTGGAGCTGAGTTCATGTGGGTGCATCTCTGCACACACTGTGGATGAGAAGAGAAACCAGGGAGTTTATTTTCCACTTATACCAGCAGGAGATGCTGAGATTTGTTGGGAGTGACCAGGAGGGACAGGATTAGAAATGAGTACATCAGAGGGACAGCTCAGGTCGAGCAGTTTGGAGACAAAGTTAGAGAGGTTGAGATGGTTTGGACATGTGCAGAGGAGGGACAGTGGATTTATTGGACAAAGGATGTTGAAGATGGAGCTGCCAGGCAGGAGATAAAGAGGAGGACCACAGAGAAGGTTTGTGGATGTAGTGAAGGAGGATCTGAGGGTTGGTGTGACAGAGCAGGATGCTGAGGATAGGGTGAGATGGAGGCAGATGATCTGCTGTGGCGACCCCTAAAGGGAGCAGCTGGAAGAAGAAGGAGAAGAAGAAGAAGAAGGTTATACCAGCAGGAGAGTATAGAGTCATGGTTAGCATTTGAAAAGGATCTGTAAGTAGTGAACATAGGTGGAAGGACATCAGCTGAACAAGTAAAACAGTTTTAAGTTTTGCCAGTATTTTCCTGGTCCTTTATTACTGTTCTAAACATCTTTAGCTTTTCCAAACTGTTTTTATATGTGTAAAGACAACAGTAAGCTAGTAAGATACATTACCTTAACTCAACTTACCAGTTGTAGTTTTTGTATTTAAAAAAAAAAAAATTATATTTCTTATGCCCTGCCAGGGTCAATTTAGGTCAGGTGGGCTGCTGGGCTTGCAATAGAGTTTTTAAATTATGCTCACACTGGAGATTAAGATATACCAGCCTTTAATTTTTTAAATCTTTCTTTTATGTTCCCCATTTTATGGCATTTCATTAAAAAATGCTGGAGTACCACTTTAAAACAATTCTTACCTACAAGCCTATAAAATGCAGATATGAATCTGTGGAATACTGTGTGGATATTCATGCTTCTGTGGGTCTTTTGTTTCCCCTGCAAAACTTGACTAAATTCACTATAGTCACGCCTTTGCTTTGTGGCAGTCAGGCATCCTGCTGGAATGCTAAGCAGGATGGGGAAGGTTGATTGCTGCTTAATGGGCCACGCGTGGTCAATGGACACACTCGCTCCCTCGCTCTGTGTCTGTCTGTTAGTTCAAGCCGCTGCTGATTGCTCGCTGTGGTAATCGATGTTTCGCACAGGCACACACTGAAACAAAACACCGACAAGTCTGTCCTTTCCTTTCGCTGTTTGAGATGCACACACACACTGAGATAGATAGGCTGTTTGTCTCTCTGTCATTTATATACACAAAAGAACACTAGTCTCTGCAAACACATCGAATGCTCACACACACTTGAGTGGAGCCTGGATCTTTATGTGCAGTGTAATCCATCAGACTGGTACTTGACTGCATTGATCCCCGCGGCTGGCTGAGTGATCGACCAGACGCACAAACACACGCGTCACTGAATGTTCTCACACCATTTCAATTGACAGTGAATTATTCCAGTTACGGTAATAATGATGATGCTAATGACTATGTTGATGACAATCATGATAAAAGATAATGGGGATGGTAATTTAGCAATTTTTTTCCACCTCTCTTTTTAATGCATAGGCCTACACACCATTTACAAACATGCGGCTTTTAGCAAACGTGTTTGCATTTCTTTAATTGGAATTACTAGATGATTAAATGAAATTGATGGAGCCTAAACTTTTAAAATAGCAAGCATACACACACACACACACACACAGGCAGGCAATTTGTCATTTAATATAAAATGATTAGATACATTTTCTAGAACAGGAATTATGACTCTAATTATCATAATCAAATCATGCATCTTTGACAAATCTCTAGAAATCCAGCTAAGGCCACCTGCTCCTGTTCATATATAACTGGTATGTGGTCTCCAGTTAGACAAACACACAACCTCATTTTGTCTTCTGTTGTGTGTAAATGTTGGATTAATGTCTATGTGAAGAATGTATTGCAGTGACCAGACTGTGCTAGAGTGGGAAAATACCACTGAAAGACAAATGGAGGCAGGCACATACAATGTCCACACACATAAGGTGGAAGCTAAAGGTCACTTGCATGTTGAAGGAGTCCAAGTGCATGGGCAGATGAAGTTAGCATGCCTGGCTAGCTCAGTTGGTAGAGCATGAGACTCTTAATCTCAGGGTTGTGGGTTTGAGCCCCACGTTGGGCGCTGCAATTTTAAGACAGAACTTATAGGACTTTACTGTTAGGAAAAAACAAACAGCTTACTTAGGATGCTAACAAAAAACTTGTGAGTACTATAAAACATGGCTTGTTGGTCATTAAAATAGGAGAAAGCAATATAAATAAGAGCCATGTGTTTGAAAAGCTGTTGGTGTACATACCAGAGCTCCTCATTTCTGCTTGAGGCTGAAGCTGAAGACTCCCAGAAGATTAAACCTCATGTTTTCTTCTGTTATGTGTAAATGTTGGATAAACGTCTATGTAAAAAATATATAGCAGTGAGTCGAGTGTGCTAGAGTGGGAAGAGGCACACACATGTAAGGTGGAAGCTAAAGGTCACTGGAAACTGGTCTTCTGCTGGAATATGAGTGATGAGTTTGTTTTTTTCTCTTATCACAGGTCAAGACGGAGTTTCTGGAAATTTTCCACTCTCCTTTTCAACTTTACTCCTCTTTTCCTTTCATTAAAATTGTGATCTTATAAAGGGAGGAAGATATGGTAACATCTTAAGTGAATGTAATTCAGATTCATTTGGCTTCCTTCCTTCCTTGGCTCTTTGTTTGCTCAGTGATGAAACATACAGCACAAGTGATAATGAAAGACAGATAATACATGAAGTGAGGAAGCTGCTCATTTTTGCAGGTTTGACCAACAAAAAACAAACAAAAAAAAAAACCTGAATATATCTCACTTCAAATCTTACCGCCAAATATAAAAGAAATGCACAAAACTATGAATTCTTAATGCACAGGGGGGCAGAATGGCTAATTAAAGAAGGAAATGAGAAGGAACAAAGGCGACAGCAAGGGAGATGAGATCTTATGGACTAAATTAAGGCAGGAAGAGATTGCACAAACAGAAAAATACAGCAAAAAAACTATATGACATGCCGGGTCAACTCAATCAAAGTGTTCACTGTAGGCCATTTCTCTGCACAGAGCCCAAACTGGAAATACAGATTCATGAAGAAAACAGACATGAACAAAAAACACATTTTCCCTGACCGTGAATTAACCTGATACATCAAAGTCCATGCTTTAATGAACTGGAAGGAGGACCAGCATATACCACTGCCACTAAAATATACATGAGAACAGCATGACAGCATGATTAGCACAATTAAATGCTCAGCAACTCAAACTGTTTGTGAAATAACGGCATTAAAATGCTCCAAAAGAAACCAACACAATAAACACTTACTTAAGTTGCTAACAAACTCTGCCTTGTTGGAAGCTGTTCCTCATTATAGAATGTAGTATAGGAACTAATTTGAATTCATTAAAAATAGGGGAAAGCTATATAAATATTCTGTTTCTCCTGAGAGGCATGAGTTTGAAAATATGGGGATGTGTTTCTCAGAGCTCCTCACTTCTGCTAGAGACTAGCAGCTGAAGGCTACATACACCAAACACAACACACCCGTTACATTGTTGATAATGTAGCGTGATTCTTTTATATATCCATACTGTGCAGTACTTGTGATGTCTTTAGGCCGTTAGGTCTTAATACAATTTCTTTTTTAAAAAATGCCACCTTAAACTTGTCATGAAGGAAGAAAGTAGCTATTGAGACCAAAACTGTCCATTGTACCCAACTGTAAACTTTTCTTTTTTTCCTTTCTGGTGCCGACTTGCCTTTTGAGCCAACCTCAAGTGGGCACTCAAGGAGCCCAGCTAGCTCAGACGGAAGCGCATGAGATTCTTAATCTTAGGGTCGTGGGTTCGAGCCGAGTGTTGGGGCTTATTCGCTCAGGCTGATTCTTGTTAAGGTTGCAATCAGGAAAAAGTAAAGAACTTACTGTAATTATTGTAGAAGTGTCCTTGAGCAAGATACTGAACCCCAGATGCATCCAGCAAGATGTGCATGGCATGTTATAAATGTATGAATGTGGATTTAAAAAGTGGCTGTCAAAAATAGAAAAATGCTCTTTACAATCTTGCCTAAAGCCCTTGACTTTGAAAATCAGATTTACTGATAGAGAAAGCCTGTCATTCATTTATACACCCATTGTCATTATTAATCCTGTGATACCATCAGCCTAACTGATACACCTGACAATTCAAGAGAGAAATACTTTTTATTTTTGGAAACCAATGTCACATTAAGCTATAGTAGACAGGTGGTCTCCAGTTAGACAAACACACCTCTGTTGTGGGAAGACACCCTCAAAGAGATAAATGAACACATAGTGTGCACACATGTAAGGTGGTTTGTGGTATAGAGGAGTCTGTATTGCAAGAATTGCCTGGCTAGTGCAGTTGGAAGAGCAGGAGACTCTTAATCTCAGGATCATGGGTTTGAGCCCCATGGTGGGTGTTGCTGTTTTAGGACAGAAGTTATCAATGCTAGTATAGGTGAAAATAGGCAACTTACTTAAGATGGTAACAAATATACACGTAATTACTATAAACTCTGGCTTGTTGTGGAAGCTCTTACTCAGAAGGCAGAGCAATCCCTGCACTCCTTTAATCTGCCATTGGATGTGTCCTTTGGCAAGATATTGAACCCTGATTCATCTAGCAGGATGAGCGTGGTGCATTATAAAGCACTGTACATTGAAATCAGTTAGTGGTCATTAAGTACCATCTTTGGCTTAAGGCCATAAGTGTGATTATCTAGGGATGCACTTTTAGAGGAATCCTGTCATTGATTCATGTACCCAACTGTAAACATGCTTTTTTCTGGTGCAAAGTTGGGCAGTTTACTGTGGGAGTCTGTAGGGATCGACTCACTTTTTGAACCTTAAGTGGCAACTCAAAGAACTGCAGTTTTGGCTACTTTTTCCAGTCTGGAGTTCAGCACTTTGTGTTCATGGATATTGTAAGTTCTGTGATGCCCTCAGTCTTACTGATACACTGACACTGATATTTCAAGAGAGAAATACTTTTTTAATTTTGGAGAAATACTTTTTTTTTTGGAAGCCAATGTTACATCAGGCAAGGCAGAAATACAACATATATCCCCACCACAAATCCCTCCTTGACTAACATCTGACCCGTTCATGCGTCATAACCTTTCTGCATTATGCAGAGCCTGACAATATGCATGATGATTCAAAAGAGCTGTTTAATTGTGTGGTATTTCTTAGATAGAGTTTAGCTGCAGGACTGCAGTTATTTTGAGTCACTCAATCTATTTAGAAGAAAATCTAACTCACCCGGTAGCCAGCTGAGTAACACCTTGTGTGTTTGTGTGTGTGTATGTGTATGTGTATGTTTGTGGTTGTGTTTGTGTGTGTGTCATGCACTGCCCCCAAAAAGTGTTTGACCTCTGAAACATTATGCAAGCTGCCTCCTACTCAGGACGCACACAAACAAGCGCATGATTCATTCCACATGCATCACATACATGCTGCTTGTCCTACAAATCAGAGATGAAATTAAGCAATGAGATTATATGTTTGTGTGTTTGGCCGCAGGTCTTGTCCTCTGTGAAGAAAGGACTGTTCAAATAAATAGCTGCAGGCATAGAGAGACACATAGGCTTTGCAGTATATGCCCTCTTTAGTAAGATGACACAGCTAGAAATGTAACACAACCAAGAATCAGTGATGTTCTCCCTCACTGTGCATATTACATTTCATTTTTCTGTTTATCCTGCACAGGACACCTTTTGAGTTAGAATCAAAGAAACTGTTTTCCCAGAAGACTGCCTTTACTGGATGATTATGAGTTTTAGGCTGTTTTTTACATAATATACCCTCCTGAAATTTGGAAGCACTGAATTTCTGAAATGACTGAATTTCAGTTAGAAGGCTATTCAGAGGAGAGTGACAGAAAATATATGAGCCAGAGTGATTGATAAAGACAAAGAAGATATGATTAATGCAAGCTGTTACACTGAATACAATAATGGCGCATTCATGCCTCAAGCAGTTTGTGAAATCGTACTTGACGTTTGGTTTTCCTTGTTTCATTTTTTTAAACATGTTTTTTTTTTCCACAGTAGTACCTTTCCTGCGAAAGAGTGCCAGAATGTTATTTTAGCCTACTAAGCAGACAGCAGGCCAATCAAGCCAATTATTTTAGCCTAGTTTAAGCAAAGTGTAACCTGCTGATTTTAATTGTATGTCCGCTGGTCTCTGCTGACTCCCTCTTGTATTTTTGTAGCTGCTCTATTGTTATCCGGGGG
>VUQI01027214.1:0-10746 GCA_015106735.1 Paratilapia polleni
ATTATTGTCCCAGTAGGCTGATGAACAGATACAGAGTTAAAAACAAATGTATCATAGCCAGACATCACAAACACAGACACACACTCTCACACACGCTCTCTCTCTCACACACACACACACACCTTCCTGTCTCAGCTATGAAGTGAGGGCCGGGTAAATTAACCTTAAAAGTGAGGGCCACCATTTCTGCTACACTTAGAGCCAAAATTTTTATGTATTTGAACAGTGGGTGGTGCTGTGGCTCCAAAAATCACCTCAAAATCTTAAAAACACAAAGTAGAAAACAAAACCTATCCTTCCACTAGACCGAGGTCATTTTCACTGGGTGCTATTTTGGTGGTTTTCCAAATGGGGTGCTATTCAGTGATTTTCTGACAGAGTAATTTGAGTTACTGAATCTTTTCTCCCTTACAGTTAATCTTTACTATTTTGTTTTAGTGCAGCCAAATAATGTAAGAGCTAAAAGGTTTTAAGTTCAGAGATGAATAAAATGTCTAAAGAAATATAACAATAGACAAAAGTACAGTACAACAGTAATGGTAGTTTTACCTGTTTTATTGCTGTTTTATTAAACTGAAGTAAACTTGAGCAATGCACACCTGTGCAAGAGATGCCATCTCAATTTATTAAATCAAGGAACAAGAGGCTACAAAAACTTGTATTAGGTTAACAAAAAAGTCTTAACTGGTAAATTCTTTTTTGTTTCTTTTTTATTTCACAAAAGGAAAGTGCACCATGTAGAAGTTAAGGACACAAAGAGATTTGAGTTCAAATAGCAGTAATCAAGATCCGAGAGCTTAATTGGTTTGCTGCGGGTTTTGTCTTCTTCACAGCATTAGGTAATGTTAGGTGATGCAAATTTCAAAGCTTTCTAAAGGTCTGACACCTCAAATCTTGTCCCAACAGCTGCCAGCAGAAACTAAAATAACTGAAGCCCACAAAGCAGGAGAAGCTGTAATAACACAGCAAAATATTTTCAGGGATCGGGCTCTTCGCTTTGCAATGTCATTAAAAAATATAAGTTATCAGGCTGAGTTGAGTTTTATAAGTCCAAAAACCTTTCAGACATAACTGCTCTTATGGTTTTTAGACAGACAAATCAAAACCTTTGCTACAGACCTTCAGGAAAATTCAGCAGACTGCAGTGGTGCTCCTCTGTTCTACTGTGCAGCTACAACTTCACTAATGAGACCTTCATGTAAAAGACAGCACAAAAAAACTGCATCCTGCATCTTCACCACAAGATTCAAGCATCACACCTTTGCACATGAACATCTAAACAAGACCTATGATGAAGTTAAAAATTACAATTAGTAGTAAAGTTGGATGCTTGGGCTTTTGTTGCATTCAGCCACACAGAGAACATTTCACAGGTAGTTAAGATGCAGGGTGCCCAAATGTTTATTTCAGATCCCTTTTCCCTTATCATTTTGAACATGTATGAATTGCAACAAAACATATATGGCTTATATATATAAATATATTTATTGAGAAAGTGTCATCTTTAGCTTTGTCTTTTTAACTTCTTAAGCCCCAGTATTTGTATGATGTTAAGAAAGAGGGATAAAGTTGAAGCTCTTATATTCAGCCATTTATACTAACAGAAATTTTAACTACTTTGGGCACTATATATCTTTTAGAAGTGTTCTAAATTTGACCCCCTATTCACAAATCATAAGTAACAGAGTAAATATTGAGACTTAAAATACTGGCCCAGTATTATCAGTTTTCAAGAAAAAAACTTCCAATTTTGTTTAAGAATTATCTTGTTTTGAATTAACTGTTTTTCGCCATCTTTCCATCATTATTCACCAGGTCTTATTCCTCTTCAATGCACTTCCTGTAGTACTCCTCTCCTGGAACTCTGTGTTCTCTCATAGGTTTTTCTACATTGACTGACCTCCACTTGAAGAAATGGTCCAGAATCTCGTCACCACAATGCTGCATATAAAAATGACAAAAAACACAGTTTCGATTGTGTCACCTTCAAAACATATACAAAAATGTATGTTCTTAAACTAGGTTGTGCTTGCCCACATTCACAGAAACTGCCTAATTGTAGGCTGCACAATTTAGTTAAATGTGTGCCTTTACGTGTGCTGTATACCACAGGTTAGGATTTCATCTGTCCTGTCCAATCCTGAGCTGAGTTTACTCACATCCCTTACTGACTGGAGCCAAGATTTTTAGTATTCTTAGGGAACCTGAAGTAATGGATTATTTTCTGTGTCATCTTTCAGTCTCTTTGTTGGGGTCAGCACGGATGACAAGTATGTTAACAGAACAGGATCTTTCTGTAGACCTGGTTTGTCCATCCTAACAGACGCTGCTGCATCTGCTTCCCCTTCAAACATAAAGATTTCATTAAAGCCATGTTTCAGGCTCGTCTCTCCAGAGCAGGAAGAGTATTAACATTCTCATATTGACTCCCGTTCTCTGCGTACTGTTTGTAGTTTTTCCCCTGTTGGATGGAGCGGTATAAATTTTTCAGCAAAGAAGTAGTCATTTGCTATGGACAGCACATTCCAAGCCAGACAGACCCACAGATCTCCCACTATTACAAATCTAGCCAAGGAGCTGAGAAGAAATCCCCTCTGAGCTCAAACCCAGAACACATGGACCAATGGCTCTGCAGAGCTTCTCTGGTTTCCCATTTTACTCCTGAGACAACTGGCTGTTTCGATACAGACAGAAAGACAATTCTCCCTTTCAAAAAGAGATAGAGAGCTAGCTTAGCACAGCTTTAAATATGCCATGTCTCTCTCTTATAATGTCTGTGGCGGTGCCACTCATATGCAAACTTAGATGATGATTGTTGTACTTCCAGTGACCACCAGGAAAAAGTGGCAGCAAGGCTGCGTGGCGGTGCCACATCTTGCTCTGTTAATACATCTATGCAGGGTGTGATTTACTGAGGAAGATTTTCCTCTCTAATTTATTTCTGCTGCAACTTGAAACAGTCTACAATACAAAAACAACAATGAAATCAGAAAGGGATTTTTACTGTCAGCGCTCTCACTCCTGGGACACTGCATCCTATGGGATGATCTGGATCCTGTTTCATTTTAGCTTTTCATTAAGCAACCAAACACCACTGTTTCAAATCTACAGCTAGCTAAAGAAAAGAAAAATGATAAGGATTCAGAGCAGCAGGTCGTCAGATTTTACAGGAACCTCACAATAAAAATCCTAGAAATATTTCTGTTGAGTGTCAAACACATGCTGATCATCTGTATCAGAATTCCCTACAAAGGTGAGATCTGCAGCTGCTTTTTTCAACTTGAATTGCAGTTTTGCACCAGGGCTGCTGTCTCTGCCATCCTGCTAGAAACCCTTGCTATGAAGAGAGTCTCTGAAGAAATGTTATGTTTGCACTGAAGATTTCCACTTGTCTCCAAACACTTGCAAACTACTCACCAAGTGGCAGTGAGACTGTGAAGAATGCAATGAAAACCGAAAATGGAGACTGTTCGCCTTCAAAGTAAAAGTTGCGCCTTTTGAAATGTATTTGTTGCAAGGGTAAGGCACAGCTTTTACTTTGAAGGTGAGCATTCTCCATTTCCGGTTTGAGTTTCACTACAGCTCAGAGAGTAAATGTTGAGTGTTTGCAGATAAGTCTGTGTTTTCCATGCAAACTACGAGTGACTGCAGCAATCTGCTAGCAGCCAAAACGATCACTTGGAGGTTTTTCGTGCAGCCCTCTTTGTGACGATTTCCCCCAGCAACAGGTAGCGACTATGAGCAGCCACTCACCAACGGGACGGGAGATAGACATTTTTCTATAGCTACTGGAGGTTGCCGGGGGTTGCCAACTGAGGCCATAGGAATTTTCAATGAAGTACTACTTTTAAAGCAAGCTACGCTTTATAACATGAAATTATTTCTACCAGGTTGTAATGTTTCCATATTCATTAGTGGAGCAGGTGGGAGTAATTGAGAGCTTTTGTCTGTGTCAGACCCAGAGTGCAAAGCTGTGGCTGTTTCCTGCTGTTGTCTTTTTTTTTTTTTTTTAACACATTTGAAGAAATCTATTGACGTCAGAGTTGATGTTATTTCTGCAAGTCAATAACAACCTGTGTTTATTTCTTCCACACTTGTCACCATTTTCACAGCCATTTTTCTGTCACTGTTTAATGGCACAGAAAGATGACATCCAATTCTTGCCTACAAAGCTCCAGACGAGCTCTGATCTGTTCCAACCTGTTTCAACTGCAGGAAAGGTGGAGATATTTTTCTGCTGTTCAAAAAGAGCATTTCAGCAGGTGGTGTGAATATAGAGGTCTTTGTCAGTAGACGTTTTATTGGACAACACTTTGAGGTGGAGTTGAAGAGCGCCTGTCAGCTTCTATCCCTCCTAAGAGACGTCACCATCGTTCACTTCACAAAATCACATTATCCTTTCATTCCTGCTGAATGGCTGAAGCTGGAACAACAGAAGCCCAGCATGCCTCAGCTGCGATATATTTCTCATCATGAAGCATAATGTATTTTCAGCTGACAGTTTAATGTTATTACCAAATATTCATACGACAGGAAACATGCTCAAACAGCTAAATCAATTGACTGTATTCACGATATATCCTATCCAGTGAGGAGGTCTCATTTGAATAATATATTCTTTTTAAAACCAGCCTGGCAGTCCTCGCTGCCACCCACCTCACAGTCTTTTCACTGCTGCAGATGATACACTCAGCCTTTGGGTTGTTCAGAAATAGTCCAAAAAAAAAAAAACCCACACACCCACAATGTATATATACAGTATATAGTGCAAATGCAACACTGTATGGAATGACTTACTTTTTCCCAAAATTTCTTTTGTTGGTAGGTTAAACCCGTTTTGGGTTTTTTTTTTTTTTTGTTTTGTTTTGTTTTGAGAAATTCAAAACTTTGCAAAATGTGAAACGGAGGAAAATTAAATGCATATGCAACACACAGACAAGTCACAGTTTCATGTCAGTCCATCTCACACTGTGGGAAGTATGGCCTATTAAAGCTTTTATAGATGCAATAAATAAGATTTCTACTGAGCCCAAAGCATGAAATGGCTGCAATTCATCTGCAGAGAGTTGATGGGGGTGTTGATCAATAACAGTGAGTCAGCCAGCTGCTGAGATTTCTTCCTCTCAGAGCTGCAAACCCAATCCTGATGTGGACGCAAACAGAGAAAGTAATGAACCAAGAGAGTGCTGACGAGAAAAGACTACAGAACTAAATGATACAGCAAGGAATTAGACACATAACCACTGAATTAAAAAAGGAAGCCACTAACCAACGATGCAGAAAAATACGAAGAAAACAAAGACGCAAAAGAGAGGACTACAAAGAAAATCAAAGAACCTAAGAGATGCTCAACTAACAAAGAAGGAAATTCAAAATAATGATAATAAGGAAGAACCCAGTGAACAACAAGGAATAATGAATAACTCAATGGACAAAACAGGAAAAGAATAAACCATAGAGGCAACTAAGGAAGGTAAGAAAATACAAAGCAGCCAAAGGAGAAGCACAAAAACTGTTAATAATTGGGTAAGTTACCTTTGTATCCAAGGAACTAAAAATTAAAACCAAGGAGATATAAAAAACGAACCAAGAATACAGGGTCTGTTCTGGGTCCTGACCCATCTGTATTCTTTTAGTCCAAAAAGTGAAAACCTTCAAGAAACAAAAGAAGGAAGAATGACTATATAAATGTGTATAGATTAATCCTCACAATCATTTGGTTCCAAAGAAGTCAGTGAAGTAGAGAAGGAAACAAAAGAACCAAAAAACAGCAAAATGGATCCAAAAACGGAACGCCTTCAAAAAGCAAAAGACGGAACTAGGAAGTTACCGAACAACTACACGAATCTATTAGCAGAATTTTTCCTTTTAATCAATCCTTCAACTGGTTTTTATCAGTTGAGAGGGATTATGTTTGGGTTAAAGATGGTCAGACAAAACTAAACTAGTAAAAATGTGACCTTAACTGAGATGGATACTTTCCATTGTTTTTCACCAACTAAAAAAGGAATCATTTAACCGAGATAGATGGAGCTAAGGTACTAAACGGAAAAGTGTTTGTTTGATATTTATAATCTCATATTTCTTGAGATTAAAAGAAAGATGATTCTGTTCTGACCTGGATGTGCACTCCCTCCACAGCTTTCAGGTGTGTAATTTAGTCATTTCTCACTGTCTTGCCTTAGTAGATAACAGCTCAGTGTCATCTGCAGCCAGATTAATATTAATCGGCTGTTTCATTACTACGTTATTAAACTGGAGCTTGACCTGCAGCTGTTGTGAGGTTGGAGGTTGTTTTCTCTTGCTGTTACTGAGGCTATAGCTCTGAATCTGCCGTGACACCCCCAAAAAGTCAACTCAAACATCTCTTCATTTCTCTGAAACCAGCTTCATATAACACCTCCGGCCCAAGCACAGACTCTCTAAAGGTTATTCTGAAGATAGAGATGAATGCCGCACAGTGTTTTTTTAAAATATAGATGCCAGCTTTTCAGAGATAACAGGAATCATTAAAAGCATTTGACATTTACTGGTGTGTGTGTGTGTTCGACCTTATGCAAAGCAGCTCTAATTGATGTGGTGAGGACGATGCTGGACAGCATTGAGCAGACAGATCTTCAGCTGTCAGCGTGCCAGTTTTAATTATCTCTGCTGTGGATGTCTGCAAGTCCCTGGACCTCAGTCTGAATGTAAACCAGAGTGCCTGAAAACCTCCCAAATAAGCTGTCTTTAAAGCAGTGAAACATGACACTTAAAAACAAAAACTTTTTGCTAATTTCAGACTGCCGAGGCAACTAGTGACTCAAAGAAAAGGGGGAAGAAAGCAGAAAACCAACCCATGGTGTCGTGTTATTTTAGGCTAGTTGGATGCATATCGTTATTATGTTTGTCAAAAAATGAAGCAGCCTGTCTCCAAACATCACGGTCTGACTGCAATCACTCTCAGACAGATTGGCAAAGGTTTGCAAGTAACTGCCGTCTACAAAGCAAAGCGTCTCTTTGCAATAGAAGACTCAACTCAACTGGTTGTGTTTTGGTTATATTCCTGTTTAAAAGCAAGGATGCCGAGCACCTGTGTCATTTTGCAGTTAAATCACCGTTCAGCAGCAACTACTCCATCACTATTTGTGGAGGAATTTCTGAATTTCTGTTTCAGATCTCTGAGGTTCTGGCTGGACTCTGAATGTAAGTAGTTAATGTGAATTTCTGTTTAATGTGCATTTGTGTGTATGTAGATGACAAAAGATTTGCAACAGACAGCAAAAGATTTTTGCCATTTTATCACAGTTAATTGCTGTATTATCACAAGCAGATTGAATGGGGTCAAGTTGGCAATTACATGCAGTTGCAAACTGACTCGATCTTATTGACGTTTTATTCCCGTCTTGATGCACCAAAGTCACTTTGAAGACGGCAGCTGACTGAGAGTGGTCACAGACCTGGTCCCCGTCTTCAAAGCAACCATTTCAAAGGCAACGAGATTGCAGGTTCATTGCACACGGCTGCAATAATTTTGGTTGTGCCACAGTCTCCAACCACTGTTTTCCCTTGTGTGACTGTAGCACAAGCCATTCAGAGAATTATTTCTTCAAAAAGAGGCGTTGACTCATGCACAAGCCAACACCCAAACAAGAGGGGTTCTTGAGCAATGAAAGCCAGGTGGACCTATGTTTTACTCGTTTATTGTTGCATTTCATTGCTCAATTAACTTTTCGTGTCCTTCTTCAGATGTTGTGAAAAATGGTTCTCAAAAGTTCTTGTATAATCTTGAAAGAAACTTGAAAGAATCACCAAGAATCACCAACACTTCTTCCTCAACATAAGATAAGGACCTTAGAGTATTACAGAGAGAAATGCATCGACTGTAAACCTGAAAAGACTGAAGTGTGTTGAGTTCTTCTGCTTTTGGGAGGGTTCGGCTCACTTTATACTCTTTCATAAACAATGGTCCAGTTATAGGGAGGTTATAAAGGGATCACAGAAGCACCTTGTTGAGAGTTTTTCCAGC
This sequence comes from Paratilapia polleni, assembly GCA_015106735.1. Lineage (NCBI taxonomy): Eukaryota > Metazoa > Chordata > Actinopteri > Cichliformes > Cichlidae > Paratilapia > Paratilapia polleni. Next base: position 8,009 of record VUQI01027214.1, read on the forward strand.
TCCTATTATGGCTGCCACACAAATCCTCCCTGGTCTTTTCACTCAGACACCCTACTGAACAAAATTGACTACTCGACTGCACCCCCAACCCTGCCTGAATGCACGCCATCCTGCAGGGCTCCACCTTTGTCTTACACAGGCTCTTCAGATATCTGCCCTCTGTACTGTCCTGCTGCTAGGACAAACAGGAAGACAGCCACCTCCTTGTATGAGGCTACTAACCTTCTAAACTCCAGCCTGCTGCCGCCCCCCCCTTCCTCGTTTACCCCCATACCTACTGCTCTACCACAGCTGACACAGTCAGTGATGCTCAAAGAGATTTCCATGACAGGATCACTTTAGGGACATCTGTAATCAGGATGCCTGAGGATATGATCTCTCTGTGAATGAAATCTCAGTTCTGATGCTGAGCTGTTTTTTTTCCCAGGTGTCTGTGGGGCTGCTTCACGGTCGGGCCTCTCACATCATCTGGCCACCAAACCGTTGGCAGCGAATCACACCGTCCCTCCCTCCAAACCGAGGACCGCTGGACACTGAGGAGGAAGAGGACTGAACAACCACACACACCCACACAGTTTATGTGTTTTTATTTTTCTTAAAATGTCAAATTGACAAGAAGAGCCACTTTCTGTGAACATGTGAGTCTGATTATTAAATGGCTTTTATATAAATTGTATTTGTTGTATATTGATGTTGTGTTTTGTTCATTTCACCGCAGTCTAGTTGTTACCAGTGACTTGAATATTTCTTTCTCGAAGGCTGAAAAGACAACAAGCTGTGAGGTTTCAAGCTACAACCATAAAAAGAGCTGAAGTCGTGACCCAGAATTTAACATTTTACAAGAAAAAAAAATACAAATATTCTCTGTAAATAATTTATTTTGGTCAGATATTACTTTGGTAAAGCTACTTTCAGCTGCTCCCTCTGCCACAAGGGGTCGCCACAGCAGGTAGCTCCAAGTTTCATTTGGCAGTTTTATGTTGGAATCTGTGTCACAGCTGGAAACAAAACACAACTTTTGCTTGCCAAGCGAATGTGTAAACCACTACACTATGGAGCCTCAGATATTATTTTGGTAAAGTTCCCAGACTTTAGAGGATTCTGATATTTTATGAACTAAATCAAGGAAATCACTGGCAAATTGAGAATTAAATTAAATTAATTGCTAATGGTTTCCAGCTCCATATTTTTACTCTTGGACTCTACTAGAGTAGCTTTGCATGATTCAAGGTTCATAATAATCCTCAGCTGCCTTAGACTGGGCCTTGGTGCAGCCTCTCAGTTCATCCTCTGTCTGAAATAAGCTGTTTTAGCTACTCTCCCCTTAAGTTACTTTCTTCTGATTGGCTGCCCCTCATAAGCACAAGGGGTCAACAGCAGCTTCTGTGTGACAAGACGACCATATTAGGGATATCCCCCCTCTATGACAGCACTCTTATAATGTTGCCCGACCAACTTTTTAATCAAACTTTAACCTGATCTTTAACCTGTGAAGGCCTTGAGCTTGTGGAAAACAATGCTAAAGGCCTCTTAAACCAGAAATATGAACCTTCTCTATTTAAAATGTCATCCTGTCTTTAAATTTACCATCCATGCCTAGCATCCTGAAACATATGCTGTCTCATTATATTACAAAATATTTAATGTATTTTGGGAGAAATTGTTGTCTGGATTTTTTTTAATAGCAAAACATTGTTGGCGGGCTAACAAAGGGCAGGACTTTGACAATATATGGATCCTGTGTCCTGCTTGTATGGTTTGGTTTAGAAGAACTTTGGTCAAGGCTAAGAAGCGATTGAGGTTTTGTTGTTTTATCACAGTGAACATCCTCAGTATTTAACCAACACTGCAGTTTTTACCTCAGCCAAAGGCTGAATGTGCTCAAATATTCATAAGAAGTTGTTTTACTGTAAGTTCACACTGTGTGTAGAGAGGGACAGGAAGTGAAGTGATTGTGAGGGATCAAACTGGACAGCAGGTTGTGTGGTATGTACTTCAGCAAGCAGCTACTGGGAAGCCCCACCTACCCATACAACAGTCAGCCACAACAGCTCAGGTCAGGTAGGTTCCCTATTGAGCCGCTACCCTGGGATCTCCTCCCAGTTGGGCGTGCCTGGAAAACCTACCGGGGAGGCACCCAGGAGACATCCTAATTAGAAGCCCAAACCACCTCAGCTGAATCACTCATGTCATGAGATCCTGATTCCATTTTTCCTAAATAATTCAATTAAATTCAATTTTATTTATAGAGCGCCAAATCACAACAACAGTCGCCTCAAGGCGCTTTATATTTTAGGGTAAAGACCCTACAATATTAGACAGAAAAGACAGAAAACCCCAACAATCAGACGACCCCCTATGAGCAAGCACTTGGCAACAGTGGGAAGGAAAAACTCCCTTTTAACAGGAAGAAACCTCCAGCAGAACCAGGCTCAGGGAGGGGCAGCCATCTGCCGCGACCGGTTGGGGGTGTGGAGAAACAGAAGAGAGCAGAGGGAGACAGGACAAAAAGGCACACCTATAGGAGAGAGACAGAGTTAATAATAGCTAATGATTAAATGCAAATGGTGTATAAACAGAGTGAAAGAAAGTGAGGAAGAGGAAGTGCTCAGTGCATCATGGGAAGCCCCCAGCAGTCTAGGCCTATTGCAGCTTAACTAAGGGATGGTTCAGGGTCACCTGATCCAGCCCTAACTATAAGCTCTATCAAAAAGGAAAGTTTTAAGCCTAATCCTAAA
>VUQI01027215.1:0-15427 GCA_015106735.1 Paratilapia polleni
CACCAAAAATAAATAAAAGAAATAAATAACAAGCATAGTTGAAGTCATGGTAACAGCTGCACTGTGCACAAAAGCATGACTAAATGTTGCCTTCTTTCATTTCCTTTCGTCAGCACTGAATGGTCTGAAGGTGGCTTACATTTTATAAATTAATGGGGTAAGACAAAAGCCAATTTTAAGCTCATATATCTTTCTCATAAAGTCTTATCTTATCTTAACTGCTCAAATATTTTCTATACTGATCACAGACAACTGAATCGTAAAAAAGCAAACTACATTCAAATAAGATATTATCTCTCCGGAAACAAGTACCTACATCATTAAATTTCACTTTTCCTTCCAGCTCATTCTCCAAACTAAACCACGGCCTTTCTTCACCCTTTCTCCCTTCACTCCCACTCACTCTCCTCCTCGTCATCCCCGTCTCTCGTTACAGGGGAGCGAGGTGACAGCAGAGCAAGGTAGCCTTGTCAGCAGTTTTCCGTGTCCTCTCCTCTTCCTCTACCACCTCCTCTTCTCCTCTCTTTTTCTTGTTGATCTACCGTCATGAGGCTGTCGGCTAGCTGTCAAGGACAAGGACTCTACCCACTGATGTATGCTGAACCTGACAGTGTCAGCCACACATGGGATACCTAATGTCACTTCACAGGGAATGGTAGTGAACAACCTGTACTCTGTTAGATCACTACATTGTTTACTGCAGGATGAGGATTTAGCAGGATAAATGTAACACATCTTTCCATTTTTCTCTTTTAATACCTCGCTCTCAGTGGTGCTCAAGTAGTTATTTGCACCAACAGCAAACCCAGACATACAATATGGCACCTAAGCTGAGACACAATCAAGGATGGGTAAGAGCAGAGCTTTGAGATTTAGGTCTGAAAGGCTTAGTGTAGCAGTTTGAAAACTGTTATGAGCTGCCTGTATTTTAAAGTTTATAAGTATTTTCAGTAGAAGAGGTACTGACTGAAATTAGATAAGAAAAACAATTCTATGAAATGTAATATAAGGCTTATGAAGCCACAAGGAAAACAACATTTAATGAGTAAGATGGAATAGTTAACAAGCAACAGGTTATCTTAACTCAGCTGGTGAAAACAGAAAGAAAGAGTTAGCTACTAACATGAGATATGTAATTTTTTTAAGTCTATACAAAAAACAAAAACCATAAACTGTACCATAGACTGTTTGGAACCCTCAATATTTGTGTTTTGGCTGCCAAAATGTTATTTTCTTTTGAGTAATAAGTGAACATATTTGGAGGACAGGGTGAAGTGCAAAGTTATCTAATGCTAGCAAGTTTGGTTAGCAAGCTGCATCAGTACCTGTGCAGTTTGCATGTTCTCCCTATGCTTGTGTGGGTTCTGTCCAGATACTTCAGCCCACAGTCCAAAGACATGCATGTTAGGTTAATTGGTAATTTGGAATTGGCTATAGGTGTGAATGTGAGCATGAATGATTCTCTCTCTCTCTGTTAGCCCTGTGATAGACTGTTGACCTGTCCAGGGTGTACTCTGCCTCTCGCCCTATGACAGCCCTATCAGTTATAGGGTTCTCACTTACCAAAGACTTTAATTTAGAGGAACCATTGAATATACCAAATTCAAAATCAGTTCATTCATAATTCATGTCAGCATGAAGTAGCTTATTTAAAATAATAATAATAATAATTTGTATTTAAAAAGTCAGAACAAGACTCATGTTCTTAGAACTTCTTTGTACCTTAATACCTGCCATGCCCTGCAGAAGGAAGCAGACTGTTAATCTGAGCTGACAGAGATAAACAGCCCACACTCTGCCCTCTCTGCTACCTCTGGAGCAGATGGGTAGGGCAAATGAAAGTGCCAGATGCCTGCTTTTTGGAAATTTGGCACTATTTTTTGCACAGTAAGGCAAGAAGAGGATGTTAACTTGAAGTTTGTAAGTGATGGCGACTGAACTCAAATTTAAACATTATAGCTTAACAAAAAGAGTAACGATGACTATAGATGGGAAGGTGGTGGGTGAAAATATGGGCAGATGGCCAAAAGCTAAAAGGTCAGGACAAAATGTGCAGCCAGCATGTGGACAGACAGATGTCTCTGACAGGCAGAACAACTGCTCCTCGTCAGCACCCCCTGCTGTCCAGAGGGGAGATATTTTGTCCATTTGAGAAGCTGCAGACAATTTAGATGGACAGCTCCATGCAGAGAACAGATAATTATCCTTTTTTTTCTCTCTCTGCTCACACTGTCTCTTGCATACACAAACAATCACCTACTCACAATGTACATTTTATCACAGCACAATCAGTCTATTGACCTCCCTGTAAAATTGGACTATGGGTATTCTGGGACCCCTCAGATGATCAAGACTAATGTGACAGTCCTCTATTAAAGGTGGCTGGAGAAAGGAACAAAAGGAGAGCATTAGTACTGCCACAGCGCATTGTGTGAATCTGTGTGCTTGCAGGTATGTGTGAGGGATCCTTGAGATAGTGAAAAACAGAGGCATACTAAGGTCTACAAGCCCATATATCATAAAGCTCTGGCACTGTACTCGAAATCTTTATTATCTGAAATCATAGGATGGGTTTGTATCCAGAATACTGCATTCATCTGAGGTGCATGACAATCAATAGATTTGTATTCAGGTTGAGAACAAAAGGTACCATAATCGGGATAGAAATTCGGCTCGTAATGATCACCTCATTTTTTTCCCCGCAAAAATTGGAAACCATTAAGGAAAATGTATATTTATTAAATTATTTCCTTGCAGTGACTATGTCAGCACTGAATGGTTCTTCCTGCATAATAAGTCATCATGCGTCATATTTTAGCAGATATTATGGCAGTAGCTGTGCCTCCAGGGATGAGTGAGCCAGTTCCTAGAAATGACCAAAACCTTTGCAAACATGCTTTAAAGAGAGGTAAAATATTATCAAATCAAGAGAGAGATGGAAAAGCACGCATTATGAATTTTATGTTTAATATTTACCTCTACAGAAAATCTAAATCATTGTTGCATTTGTGACTGAGCACAGAAGAATTATCAGCAAAAAGAAGCACTGATCCTTTTATTAGATGACATTAAAATTTTATACTTAAGATGTATTTTATTTGTAGTTCCTTGAGTTCAGGAGAACAGTGTCTTTTTGAAACAAGAAAAAATGAAAACCTAAAAAAAAAACTGAGGCAGTGCATTGCACTGAAAAATCGTATCATATGTTCATTTGAAATCTTAATCTGAGAAGTAACTCATACCAAATATATACAGTAACGTGGACTAAAAACAAGTGAATTTTTAGTTAGACTCTTTCCACTAGTTAAAAATGCAAATCTTCAGTTACCTGCCAAGATACCATCACTATGACATCATTCGAGGTAAATTTTTTTACTTGAAGAAACAGTTTTAAAAGGCTGAGTTGCACTCCAAATGACTTGTAAACTGACTTTCATTTATATACCGACTTTCATTTTGGAGTGCCCCCTTAAAAGTGTCAATCTGCTGCATTACTGTCAACATTCTGGCTTTCACAGCAGTTTGTATGTGTCAGGAAAGATCTAAGGACCCGGCCTTGACATTTACACAACAGCTGAAATTTAAAAGACTGCTGATACACGCTGAGACACAAACATTTCAAAGCTTGTACACACACACATACAGAGAGATGCTGGGCACACGAAAGATCCTGCAGCAACTTCATCAAAATGTTGTGGTTTTATTAAATCTCCTCTACAATAAAACCCTCCACTTGCCTCACAATGCTGAGATAAGCAGCAGAACCGAGAGAAAAGAGGAGGAGAAACTCTCAGATCAGAGGAATCCACGATCACCTACAGGCTGACATGACACTGTGCAGAAATGCACCATATGAAGTATAAAGTGTAGCAGTCTTCTTTATGTATGCTTGCATACATTAATTGAGACAAAACAAGTGCACAACATCTATGATCATGCAGCTGAGCACGACCAGATCTGGTGTCACTGTTTTGTGTTAGCTGTTTTGCATTAAGCAGGCCTTAGGGTGAAAATAAATTAGTCGGAGCATCACTTTAATTAGAAATTACTCCAAGCACTCGCACTCTTTAAAGCTCCTTTCATTCATTTACAATGCTGTATTTCAATTTTCAAGTGAATTTAGGCTGCGCAAGTCCCAGAGGATGTGTTTAAAGAGGAATAAACTGGAACAAAAACCAACAGCTGAATGGATGGACCCCAGAGGATAATGACACTGACAGAGCTCTTCTGATTGGCCAAGAGGCAAACCCTTTTAGCCAATGGGAAGATCGCAACAGAAAGGCAGGAAAATAAAACCTAAGTCTTACAATGGGGAAGATTAAAAACAAATGAAGATCCATGCATGTGAACACTCAGACACCCGGGAGGCATCTGGATGCTAGGCTGTTTGTTTCTGCTGTGCCCTCTGTTCCCATGACAACTGCCGACAAGGTCACTTTTGCCAGCTGAGGCAACGCGATAGCCCAACCACAGCAAGCAACACAGAAAGAGAAAGAGGCAGAAGAAGAGGAGGACGAAAATTAAATTATGGTGTGGAGAGGTGACGGAAATTTGGTGATTAAGGACACCACGTGTGAAATTTAATTCACAGCTGCACAGGTGAGACTAATGCCGGGTGTGAGGACAAAAGCAGCTGTGATCTTACACTTTAACCAGCTCAGTCTTGTATAGTTGTGTTCATGAGCGTATGTGGCCCCCCACACATCTCAAGGGCAAGTCCTGAATGACAAAAAAAAAAAAAAAGGCTCCAGGCATACTTTTTAACATGCCCCTGAACGTCCTCCAACAAAACAGATCAATCACTGAATGAGTTCCCCTGTCTGCCTCAATGCATCATGGTCCCTGCATTCCTGCCAGACTCTCCCCCACAGACAGAACCTCTGTTTGGGTTTCTCCCCAAAGTGACAAAGCATAACCTGCTGTGTCCTTATTCACGCCACCTCACCTTTCCATTTGGCAGACAGCAGGACTCCAGTAATTAGTGCAGTTTATTATTAATTCCAGTGATTAATTACAGAAAAAGATGTCTCTGTGAGATGACACAGCTGTCTTACTCATGCCACGATCTGAGGTGAATTAATTTCCTGCAGACACACCATAATTCTCCCCAGTGTGATTTCCCTTTTTGTCATCTTAACCACTCGTGGCATTTGTCTTATTAGTATTTGCGATCTTTTTAAAAGGTGCAGATAAACATTATGACACAAGCCTTTTAATTCAGCAATGGCCCAAATGCGCCATCCTCCTTTTTATATTTCTCTAACGTCAAATGCTACAGCAGGTGCAATGTGTGATCCTTCCTCTTCTCTGCTTTAGCGTTCTTTATAACCCATCATAAAAAACAAGTTTGTAAATCCTGATTACACTAGGGGTTTAAAAAAGCATCAGGTCTAATTTCATCTACAAATCATTCTTTTAATTTTCAGCAGCAACCCAAAAAATTGACTTCTTAAATAAACTTTTTTATTGTCATGTGTTCATTAAGATGAAACTTCATGAAGTAGCTAACTCATTTGCTCTCTGACAAATGAAATGGCAGATTGTGTATGCTAATTAGCATTGGATACCTCATTAAGATGTTGGTGTGTGCGTGTGTGTATGTTTGTGCATGTCACTTGTAAGAAGCACAGCAGGAGAGCTAATTTAAAGTGGCTTTAGATGGTGAGCAATGTGTCAGTCTTTCTGTAAGCACCGTGAACTGGTGGGGAAAAACAGTCTGTTTGGCAGCCGAATTGCCAACAGGATCACATATCATGCCAAAAATGTGTGCTGTCACCTGCCAAAGGCTGACTGGTCAGTTTATTTTTAACTCTTGGACCAAAAGAGTGTTTACAATCCTATCAGCATCATCAGTACGGTTCCAGCATGACACAACAATGACAGGAAAATTACGTCTCTTGAGCGGTGTTATTTTTACATGAAGACATAAAGTGACAGCACTTAAATGCAATAAACTGTGCCAGATTTTGCCCTAAAAGCTTTAACTAAGATGGCTTTAAACTGCAAGAATGAAAATTGTGTTTTTATGCAAATTGTGATGTACTGCAACACGTACTTGAGGCAGAAATGGGTTTGATTAAAGACACTGCGTCGCCCAATGCCTGTAATGTCATTCCAGAAATGTGCACCTATTTATATAGCACATGTGGTTGTTACCTTTCTTTTCTTTTTTTTTGCATGTAAATCTCACTGAACTCACTCACAAACATGCCCCTTTACATTTATTATACTGCCGTTTTCCCCAAATGGATAATTAGTCTTTGCCAGAGTAAGTTTTCTTTGCCGTTTTTAGGTTCATTCCTGCCATAGACACATGCATTCTTTGTAAAAGCCAGCAGCAGGGGTGACTCCTATGGTTGCAAAAAGAATACCAATTGTAAATGGGTTTAGGACCACAGGAAACAGTTCCCTGATCTCAATAACTTGTTTTACCTGTTACCGAACACAGCACGATGCTCATTTTGTAAATTATGTTCCCATTTATAGTAAAATAAAGAATAAGGTAGGGTATGACTGAGGGAGTGGCTACCCTGTAAACGACAGGTCGATACCGAGTCCTCGGTTTCTTGCTGAGGTCCACCCCTCGCAGCAAACTGTTATCTTAAAATGTTTTGGGGCATTTACTTGAGCAGTTACTTTGAAGTATTATCTAAATTAACTTTCGTTTCAGTGGTCACCTGGACAAAATACCTGCATCTTTAAAGTCATGAGCAATTTTTTTTTTAAATTTCTTTAAGAGCTTGTTGACTTTTTCTGCTAAACAAGGTTTTTAAAAGGTTTTTCTTCTTTGGAAGTTTTACTTCTCTCACCTTCTTTGCAGTTGTGGTAATCTCCCCTAGATTTTATTTCAGGATTCTTTAAGTGACATCTCTTAGTCTTATAATGTATGCAACTACATCTGCAGGTCTTACCTGCTATTGCCATTACTTTTCTTGCCTAAAGGCCCGATCACACCAGACAGCGGTACATCAAAATCATTCTGCATGCCTTTGAGAAGTATTTGGCTTCAGAAGCTTGGTGAGAAAGCAAGAGGCCCCCGCCTTTTTCGGACTCACTAACTTTCTAAGGTAAACACTGTCAAAACAGCGGGCTTGGTATTGGTCAGTGATGTAAATTCCTTTGTCAGATTTACCAAAGTTGAACTCAGTGTGATAAATGTGTGTGGATCTAAGTGTCTGCAAGCTCTGCCAATGTATATAACTGGCTGCATAGTTAAAATATACTTTTAACAAATTATTTAAAAAATACTGTAAATGAAAAGAAATGAACTCTCATAAAATTCAGTTATCTTCCGTATATAAAGTGGAGTTTGTTGCTATAACTTTATATTAGATCTTGTGTATTTTGTGGTTTTTCAGTGTTTACTGAAGGATAATTACCTAAGGAAAAACACTGGCATTGTCTATAAATAGTATCAAATGGTGCTTTATCATATTTCCTCAAATGGTGCTTTCATTTACCTCAATAGAAAAAGGCGACAGACACACGTCTGAAGCAGGCTTGTATCAGAGGCAGGTTTTCGTCCCTCTGTTTGACTAAAAGAATTGGTCAAGAACATGTAATAAAGGCTTGCTCCGATATTATTTCATTTGGCCTATTAAAGTAACTGCCTACACTTATTATAACATAACAAGTGACAGCTCATTCATTAAACATATAAATTGGCTCCCTTGAGATTCTCCACACAATTGTTTTATTTTTAACAACAAGCTGGGAATCAATTAACTCGCAGTCATCTGCACTAGCAGGAAAGGGGGAGGTCATCAAACTGGTGACTCAGTGTACTCGTGCTGTCACCTCTTTGTTAATCTAACACAATGGAACAACTGATTATAGCAGAACATTTTTTACAGGTGTTTTGTATCACTGACTAAGTGTGAGAATGAAATGTGAACAAAGGAATATGGAATATTCCTAACTGAACCAAAGCAGTTCATATCTCAAAATCTGCACGACTGACATTGAGTGACACTGACATCTGACATTTTGTGGGAAAGATGGTTTGCTATAGATGAGTTGCCTATATCTTTTCTAACTGATCTACTCTTTTATGAGGGGTGAAGGAAAACAAACAAGGGCTAAATGTCTTCAGCTGGATTCAACTGACGAATGTACTTCAATAGTGTCTATAATATTTTGTATATTCGGTCAATTTGGTGCATTCAGTTTCTATGGTGGCTATGTGCCCTGTGTCTGGGGCATTTCTGGGGCATCCTGCTCTCAGAGTGCCACAAGTTGCACAAGTGACTTTGTAAGTTTTAGGTGGCAATACTAATCAACGCTATCTAACAATTTATTAAAGAGAGCAGAACTGAGAAAGTCGATGTACTGTCACTGATCTGCTGGTAGGAACAACACCTCCCAATGTACCTGCTGACAATATGCCTCCTATTAACAACAGAGCAGATCAGACCACCACTATTGTTACCACCATTTTCAAAAAATACTTCAGAAGCAAGCGTGCACATTCCCTGTAAGAAAATGTATGCACTGTGGGGTTTTCTTTTTAAGGGGAAGTACATACTGCCTCTTCCAATGCTTTTGTTGTACTACCATTCAAATTAAGCCACTTGAGTATAGACTGCTAACTCGCTGAGATTTCATGATTGGTGTGTATTTGAAGCTTACTGGCTTAAAACCTCAAATAAAGTTCAATCATTGTATTGATACACTAGAGACTTTTTACATTTACCACACACATAGCAAAAGATAATAATTCTACCTGCAGCTTGTCCACCAGGGATCTTTCTGAGTGTCATCTTCTGCTGTGCCTTTCTCTGTACCACAATATTCTAATAATAATGTTTTCCTTCCATTTATTAGGTTCCCAGGGCCCTGCGTGTTGACTACAGCACTTCTCGGTTTTGCTGCAAAGCAGAAAGTTAAACTTAAGGTACCCTATGGGACCGTAAAAGTAACAACAGTACTCCCGAGTGCAAGTTTAGCACATTCCAGCAGAAGATGGCTCACACTACTAATTCAAAGGCTGTGGCCATCCCTTCCAATCACCCCCTCCAATGACTGATTATAGATCTGACTTTGTGAACCTGAATACAGATCACCTACGTCTCTAAACCCTCTGGAGCCTCCTTAATGCCTGGCAAGAGTGACCACGTTGTCACGATGAATTTCCGGCGTCCTTAGGGTCCTCATTATATGTGACAGTAAAATCCTCATTTTTCTTTTTAGTTCTCAACTTCCCACTTTCTGCTTATTTAAATGATGCCATACACACCATGTTAATAATACCAGTGTGTTTCCTGCGTCCTGGCTAATCAGAAAAAAAAACTCCTTAGGTAAAAACAGACACAAACCAAGGGCAAGCACAGCTTCAAATCAGTACAATTAGTTCTTGTAGAGGCTCACAGTGCTGCCCTTTTCTGAGCTGACCCCTCTGACACAGAGGCTTGAATTACTCTCAGTAGAAAGAGCGGTGCTAATGAAATATCAATGATTGCACTTTGTCTGTCGGGTTTAGTGAGTGAACGAAGGCTTCATTCCATCTTGAAGTGGAGGCAACGCACAACGAGGCAATGAGATGTCTTTTTTATATGTTAATGAAGTCTTTTCTGCTGCGGAACTTCTTTATCACTGAAGACAACCAATCCGCTCACTCTTGTTTCAATATAGTTTTACAGCATTTGCAGTTTGCATCAGATTTCACACTCCTTGTCATAACTCCGTCGAATCACAACAGACAGATGCAACACGGATATTTTTAGATTAAGTGTGATTTATGATTTTCGATTATCTCTCACGTCAATCATGAATAATCCTCCACAGAATAAAGATGCTCCTGTCAACTTGTATATCCACTGCTCCATTGCCAACAGGTTCCTGTTGGCCTTATTCGGCATACTTGGAATTTACCAAAATGAAAAAAAGGGCTAAAAACACTAGGCTCAAGTAGCCCATAGCTAAACAAATTGAATCCATGGAAGCATTATACACTCAGATTAAAATCCTATTTCCCAAAAATGTGGAATGCAGTGTAAAATTTTAATTTAAATATAAACAGAATGCCTTCTTTGAACCCAACCTTGTAGGAGCTGACGTGAAGTAGAAACTGTTCTGTGGTCTGATGGAGCAAATTTTTAATTTCTTTTAGAAACCCTCATTGCATCTGTGATGACATGAGGTGTAATATAGTACATGGCATGTACATCCCGCACATCTCTGAAGGCTCTTCAAGATGAACATTATATACAGGTTATGGAAATACACATGGTGCCATACACCATGGTGCCATTTCAGTTAACTCATTTGAGCAAGACATTGCCAAACCACACGTTACATTTATAGCAAAAACACGACTCTGTAGTAAAAGAGTCCGAATGCTAAACTGGTCTGCCTGACAAAAATCTGGCACGTTATCAAAAATATCCTGTGTCAAGCAAGAACAGGAAAACATTTCACATAACACCTGTGGTGACTAACTGCTGTGGTACTGGTGGCAATAAATTCAAAATTAGCATATATTTTTAAAACGTCTTTTGAAACAGGGTTGTACATCCAAGAAAGAATTTGTGGAACTCTGAGTCAAAATTTTTAAGGATTATCTCCTAGAGGTGGGAATCACTAGAGACCCCACGATACGATATTATCACAATACTTAACACACAATACGGTACTATTGCAATTTTAAACATTCTGCAATATGCTAAGTATTGCGATGTGATATATTGTGATTTATCACCTTTTTTCAACTGCAAATTATGTCCATAAAGGTAATCGTCATGTTTATTGCTGACAAACTGAACTGTTTGTATTTCAGTCTGGTCCAACTTAACTGAATGCAAACATGTGTGGACAACTGTACAATTACAGGTATTTTGAGCAGTGCAGCTTTCAAAAGTGATGCATGAAGAACTTGAAAGTAAATTACTGTTAAATTAAAATAAACTAAAAAATGTAGTTTTACATTAAATAACTAAAAATGTTAAACTGAAATAAAATTAAAAAAAAATGCAACAAATAAGTAAATGTCCTTTTTGTTGCAGCCCTAAAAAAGTTAAAGACAGTGAAGGAATGTCAGCATTCTTGCTCAGAAAGAGGAGCTGATCAACAATTGATTTTATTATTCATGTACTAAAAAGTTTGATTTGTATTTGAAATTTGTATAATAAAATATTGATATTTGGTGTCCCTGTATCGATATATTATTGCCACGCAAAATATCACAATACTATGCTGTATCGATTTTTCCCCCACCCCTATTATCTCCCAAACAGAAGGAAAAACAACCAAAAGAACAAAATTGAATTGTATTGCACCATCAATATGGATTTTTAACAAGTCTCACAATTCCCAAATGTCTTGTCTGATCCAGTTATACATATACACTCACTGGCCACTTTGTTAGGTACACCTGTTCAACTGCTCATTAACACAAATGTCTAATCAGCCAATCACATGGCAGCAACTCAGTGCATTTAGGCATTTAGATGCGGTCAAGACAACCTGCTTAAATTCAAACCGAGCATCAGAATGAGGAAGAAAGGTGAGTTAAGTGACTCTGAATGTAGCATGGTTGTTGGTGTCAGACGGGCTGGTCTGACTTTTTCAGAAACTACTGGTCTACTGGGATTTTCCCACACGGCCATATCTAGGGTTTACAGAGAATGGTCCGAAAAAGAGAAAGTAGTGAGCAGAAGTTCTCTGGGAGAAAATGCCTTGTGGATGCCAGAGGTCAGAAGAGAATGTCCAGACTGCTTTGAGCTGATAGGAAGGTGACAGTAACTTAAATAACCCCTCATTACAACCAAGGTATGCAGAAGAGCATCTCTGAATGCACAACATGTCAAACCTTGAAGCAGATGGGCTACAGCAGCAGAAGACCAAACAGGGTGCCACTCCGATCAGCTAAGAACAGGAAACTGAGGCTACAATTTACATGGGCCCAACAAAACTGGACAAAAGAAGATTAGAAAAATGTTGCCTGGTCAGATAAGTCTCAATTTCTGCTGCCACATTTGGATGATAGAGGCAGAATTTGGTATAAACAGCATGAAAACATGGATCTATCCTGCCTTGTATCAACAGTTCAGGCTATGAGCCTATGTGATTTGTAGCCTAGGGATCCTGGTAGTGTAATGGTGTGGGGCATATTTTCTTGGCACATTTTGCACCTCTAAGTACCAACTGAGGATTGTTTTAACACCACAAGCTCAGCCTACCTGAGTATTGTTGCTGACCATGTCCATCCCTTTATGCCCCAACTTCTGATGGCTGCTTGTAGCAGGATAACACACCATGTCAAAAGCTCAAATCATCTCAAACTGGTTTCTTGAACATGACAATGAATTCGCTGTACTCAAATGGCCTCCACAGTCACCAGATCTCAATCCAGTAGGGCACCTTTGGGATGTGGTGGAACGGGAGATTCACATCATGGATGTGCAGCCGACAAATCTGCAGCAACTGTGTGATGCTGTCATGTCAATATGGACCAAAAAAATCTCTGAGAAATGTTTCCTGCAACTTGTTGAATCTATGTCACAAAAAATTAAGGCAGTTCTGAAGGCAAAATGGGGCCCAACCCAGTACTAGCAAGGGGTAACTAATGAAGTGACTGGTGAGTGTATATATGACATACTTCAGCCTTAGAGACTATAAATATGCAAAGAAAAAAAAAGCAAGAAATCCTAGGGTTCAGTACAGGTGATATGGCAGTCTGTTACTATGTTTTTTCTTGCTCATCTGGTGGACAGTGTTGTATATTTTCCTGCATTATATGCATATTATCTAACTTATGCTGTGTGTACCTTACTGACACACTACCACACACACATGTACATCAGCGCACACCCACACACACACAGGCAAGGAGCTATGTTCTGATCACTGCCAAGCCAAAGCATGCAACATGATAAGAACCTTTTTTTTTCACATGAACACAGATGCATTACATGTGTCAACAAGGAGGCTCACCAGATTCCAGCATGGGAAAGACCCTACAGTACACACAGTATGTGTTATGGTAGTTTTACAAACATACTTAGACTTTAGTTACATGGTAATATTCATACATGAGTCTTTTGAACTTAGCATGACCACAGTGAAGAGACAAGCTTGTATGAAGTGAGCATGAATGATGATGGATGCAATGAGGTGTGGGTGCCATGTGGAGTTATGTGATGTGATGATGCCACGTGAGTAAATGATCAACAAATCACTGACAACAATGCAGAAATATTGAAATCAACAACAACAGAATACAGCTTTCAAAAACAGATACGACGCAACAAGAACAAACAAGAACGGACAAAACCACAAGCTGCTTTCTGTGTGGGCCCCAGAGAGTCCTGCTTTGAAGTGGTTTGCTTCAGAGATTGGCACAGAGGCGAGGGGGTGTTTTGCAGGGATGGAGGGGCTGACAAGTTAGCAAGGACCTTCTGTTGTGCACTTTGCTTGTACCTTTTGCTAATGGCCCCAAAGCACAAAACAATCACAAAACACAACAGCCCGAAACACCTTCTATCAAGTAAAGTTCAAGCTGGTGAAGTCGATCAAGTCTACCCCTTGAAGTCCTCCACCTCCCAGGTTTTGATCTTATGAGAGTCACTCCTGTGAACTTTTAACCCCTGCCAATAGAATCCCGGCATGTATTTAATAAAGGCATGAAGTGACTTTTGTAACAACAGATCCAATAGGAGATGTGGGTTTTGAGTAAGTCAGCAGGCTTTATGAGGCTCATTTTGCTGTTCTTTAAAATAGGAAATAAAGCTAGTAATATTCACTTCTCAACCACAGAGGCCTCAGAGGTGTTTAAAGTGTGATTGCGTTGGTCTGCAGCCTTTTGCCACTTACTGTGTCCAGCACTGCAGGGGCTATGATTTGCTATCAATGGGCGTTTGGTTATCTGCTATTTTCTGCCAAGCTCAGACAATGCGGCAAAGCAATCCTGTGAAACGTGCAGTCAACAACAAACAAACCATTTTGGGGTGGATGGCTTAATTGCTATTGATGCGCCTTGGCTAGATGAATATCATAATTTTCTTTGAAATTCTGGTGGTAGAGTGCACTTGGAAAAATATAAGCAGGAGGCACTGTCAATTTTACTTGAAAGGGGCCAGATAATACCATGTCAAAGCCATTCATTATTTCTTTTTGTTCTTCCCTGTCTAATTATACATCTTATAGACTGCCTGTACAACATTAAATATTGATTATTATGCACCCTCAAAACTGCCTAGCCAAAATAGTCCTACAAAAGTACAGTCATTACAGCAGCTAATTATTAGCTGCTGCTTTTCATATTTCCCAGGACAGTGGGTGTAAATTACCCCATCAGACTAACATGAGAGTTTTTAAATTGCATGAAAAACTTCATTTAAATGAAAGAGTCTATTTGGAATTTATACACCAATACTACGTGGCAACATCAGCTCTATCACTTGTGTGTGATATCAGCATCACTATTCTGCTTTGCCTACTAAATCCAATGTAATATTTTCCCAGTTGTTCAGTTTTAATACGCACAGCTTCGCAACTACTTGACCATTGTCCAGAAAATGGGATGTTACTGATATAGATCGTATTACTGTGTTTCATTGTGTTTATCTCAGTAGTCTGACAAACACAACACTACCACTCTTTGGAAATAACAAATTGCATCCGGTGTATCTTAAATTCGCTCAGGAAACAATCTCAATCTCAACCTCAATAAGACCCAAAACCCAAGCTGTTGTGACAAAGGACATTTAAAACCGTGTGGAGTGACTCCCTCTCTGTGACTTAGTGGCTATTTAAGATAGATGAGATCATGGAGGGGATGGAATTCACCTTGTCCTGGAACAACCTGAAGCATTTACAACCACTTCAACTTAGATACCACTGCTGGGGTACTTGTGTTGACTAGTGTAGCTACTGCAGCACTGCTATTAACAGGCTGCATGATACGTGGCTGCAATTAAAATTTACAGAAAATAAAATAGAAATTGTTCAAAATAAAGAAATTAATAAAAAAAAAAAAACAAACATTTGTGCAAATGTTACAAGGATGCAGTCATCTTACCTGGGGACACAGGAAGTAGAGGTCTCCCCCTCAGGAGCCTCTGGGGCTGGGCAGCAGAACTGGTGTAGCACTGTTGGGTTGCTGTGTGAAGAAAGTAGAAACAAAATAGAAAGAATCATATATTTGTTTAAATTTTAGTTGCAGTTTGAATGTGAAATAAAACACTCCATCAACAGTGACTTTCCAATCGTGGCTTAGCAACTGTATCTAGTGGCTAAAGAGCTATAATGTATGTTAAAGCACCATGCAAGGGGCTAAAGTTAAAAAAGATATTCTTTATAGGCTTTTAAAACCTCCAAAAAAACATTTTTTTTCATGACAGCACATCCGCTATATGTCCATGCGGTATGGTGGAGGCTAAAAGCTAATCTAGGTTGATAGTTAGCAGCTATGTTCTCCTCAGGATTGCTT
>VUQI01027218.1:0-10723 GCA_015106735.1 Paratilapia polleni
TTAATTTAAAAAAAAATTTAAAAAAGAAAAAAATAAAAAAAAAAAAAAAAAAAAATCATTATCATCATCATTATGATTACCAGAGACTTCGCCCCCTGCTGGCTATCAGAAAAAATTCAGGTTACTCCCATCTTTTATATACAGTCCATGATGCTACAGAGTGCCTCATGAGACATATAGGTGTATTTTTTTCAGTTGCTTTAAATGGGAGTGCTGTGTTCTTTTATACTATACTAAAAATGCAGTGGGACAAACTCTGTGCCACATCCTTCTTGTACTAGTACTAAACAACAATAGAGGAGACGTTAAGAAGCTCTCTGAGTATTCATGCCTGTACCAAATGAAATCCCCAAATGATCACAATATTGATGTGAAAAATTATGCTTAGAGGAATACTTTGTTCGTTGTTGGTCTGCCAGTTAAGCTGCATTCAGCTAGAATCAGGTACATGTTATTTATTCCATATCATAGCAACCAAAGTGCCTCAGCTGAAAAAATGCTGTGCCTCCAACATGTTCTCAACCACTCCCAGCTGGGTATTTTCAGAAGAGTGGCTTGCATTTTCAGCTGGCAGAAAACACTTTGGCATACCTAAAAGTCTATATCTCAGCTCTACACCTATATATTGAGTGGAGCGGCAGGTTTTAATGCTTCTTTTTCCCATGTGTGTCCCAGCTGATGTCAATGACCTTACTGAACCATGCTGTTTTCCAACCCTGTTGAAACAGAGGCCTGGCCTCATAAAATAAAATGGGAATTTAGTGAGGTTGTACAATCTAACAGCCTAAACAACTGTCTCACAGTCTGCTGCAGTGCTGTGTAATGTGGTGTGATGCAGCCTGGTGGTGAGAGGCCATTTTGCCAACATGCAGACAGACCAAGTGGAATGGACCATATTGTGGGGTGGAAGCAATGGAACATTAGGCATAAACACACAGGAAATGCATACAGTAGCTGTTTGATAAATGTGTTGACTTAGATTCTGATTTAAGAATAAAACAACCCAGTTCAGCAAAAATGTACCCAACTCCAACTTCAAAGAGCTCCTGTCACTGGAGACTTGTAGCTGTCTCTTTAGCCTTTAGTTCTCAGTGCAGATACAATAGAAGGCCATAATGTTCTGCTTTGTTAAAGGAGATGCAAGCCTAAGTGGCACAAACATGAAGTTAATGGTGCACAATTCATGTGTGCAGGGCATAGTTTTGTGGCACACTTGAAAGCACAGGGACATTAGGAAAAGTACATTTTAGTCACAGGTACTGACATCAGTCAAGACCAATAAAATTAACTCACTTTTACAGCACTCAAGCAATTTTGTGACAGATGGAGCAGTGATATGCCACAAAGGTTTTTCGCAAGAGGAAATCAGAATCCCTACGGCTGACCACAGTGTTCAGTCAAATAAGTTAAACTGCCCAACTTAGCCTCAAATAAGGCCAGTAATAATCTTGAATATGATTTGTCTGGATGCCAGTCACTTGAATATGAGTGCAATTTGCTCACACTTTCGACCTGGCAGGCCTGCACAAATTCCCTTTAATTCTTGACAGGGAAATTGCACTTCTTTGCTTGATTGTTACCACTCCTGCTACGTCACTTTCCCTCCATGTAGGCTAAGTCAAGTTCAGGAACAGTAATCAAAATACCATTAAAAAAAAAAAAAAAAAATACCTGTATGCACCTGGTGGAGAAGTCTCAGCTCCATGTGGCATCACAAAGTGTGTTTACCTTCTGGGTTGCCATAGTGAGGCGGTGTATGCTTTGTCTTCCTGTTAAAGGCCTCTGACAGCATCGGGCACTGAGTAATATAGTGCAGTTGCCATAGTGAGCGGTTCCAGGTCTCACTCTGTGATGTACAAGCTTTTTGAAAGCACTGTTATCCTGGGGTGTGACATCTTTGAATCACCAGTAATCAACAGATGTATTTGTGTGTGAAGAGTGCCTCAGGCCTTTGACTCGACTCTACCTTGTTCCTTTTGACCGTCTATTTTTTTTACTTCTGAGATGCAGCTGATTATTCCTGGTTTAAAAACAGCACACTGCCTGTAGGCTCTCTGCCTCCCTCTCTCACTTTCTCTCTCTCCTTCATTCTTTTCTCCTTCTCCTCCTCCTCCTCTTCTTTCTCCTGCAAACTGAAGGCAACCTCAGTGCCAATTTCATGGGAGGGTAGCGAGCAGCGCTGCAGAAATTATCCACTGCAAAATTGATCTAAACAATCGCAAAGTGGAACGGCAAGGAAAAGCAGGAGAATGAAATTGGGAGAGTCTGTTACCTTTTTGAACTTGCTTTATCACTGAGAAGGAATTGGGCTGCATTGCTTACAGGGAATGTCAATAGCTGAACTCATGATAAAGAATTTTTCATAGGGTTGTACAGTCATGCATATTGTATGTTTTATTGTAATAGTACAGCATTTTAAACTACTTTTTTTCACCATAAATTGGATATTTCTTTGTTAGTGTATAAACTATGGAAATATGCTTTAATATCTTGATACAAGCTCATGATAAATGCTGATATTACACTAAATTGACACATCTGATTAATTACAGCAAACCGCTGCATGCACAGGATGATGTGTTTCTGAAACTGTGTGTACAGCACATGCATTATTCTGTTAATGACCAGTTTACACCTTGGGAAAAAAAGTGTGATGCTTTTAACTCACTAGAGGTGCACTGGACAGGAACCAATATCATTTTATCTCTGATATACACTATATGCACAAAAGTACTGGGCCACACCTCTTAACCTTTGAATTCAGGTGTTTTCAGTCCTATTGCCACAAGTGTATAAAATCAAGCACCCAGCCATGCAGTCTGCCTTTACAAATACTTGAGAAAGAATGGGTCATTCTGAAGAGCTTGGTGAATTCGAGTGTGGTGCTGTAATAGGATGCCACCATTGCAACACGTGAATTTGTGAAATTTCTTCCCTCATAGATATTCCATGACCAACTGCAAGTGGTATTATTGCAAAGTGGAAACATTTAGGAACAACAGCAACTGAGTCACAAAGTGGCAGACCACGTAAAGTTACAGAACGGGAGTGCTGAGGTGCAAAGTGCGTAAAAGTCACCAATACTCTGCTGACTCAGTAACTGCAGAGTTCCAAACCTCCTCTGGCATTAACATCAGCACAAAAACTGTGTGCCAGGAGCTTCATGGCTTGGGTGTCCATGGCCGAGCAGCACAGGTAGGTGTAATGTGTAGGTAACCCAGTGCTTTTTTCCATATGGTGTATATATTGACCATCACTGGCCCAAATACAGGCCTAGTGAAAATTTTGCAGCTCTATATTGAATGGCATCATATGTTGACTTATTACTATAAAAGTCCAGGAAACAAAATGCTTCTAAACTCTTAGTCTTTTGTGACAAAGGGAGGCAATATTAAGCTGTTGATTGTGGATCCCATAACTAACTCAATTTTCATGGCATTGTTTAACTTTTTTGGTTTTCAAGCCTACCATTTTACTGACTTAGTTCACTCACAGTGTTCATCAGCATGTTTTTGGCCACAACAGGCCACTGTTACTCTGTTACAAAAAAAAAAAAAAATTCTATCCTCTACAATTGGTCTTTGCGTGTTGAGCATAATGAAATATTTAGCATCTAAAGAGCCAGATATTTTCTTCAGAAGTTGGTGGAGACCAAAAGATGATCAAAAAGTGAATGTTGAACTTCTTCATGTGGCCCAGTGAATGATAATGCTGCCGTGTATGTGTTGGATGCATAAATAAGCAGCTGTTTACCTAAGACTTAAAATATGTCAACCTAAAAGGTGACAATATGTCAGTGATGTGTTTAGAAGTTGCTTTTCCTGCCACCAAGAGGAGAAAAAAAAATCAGCAGTTTCAGGTTTTTTTGTAATACTGACCAAAGAGTTTTTTGGCATGATGGGAAAATCTGATCCATTTATTGTTAGTGGCTGGAGTGTGATCCACTAATCTTTGGAAACAAGTCAAATGATCTCAATCTACTTGCAAAACTAGGACACTGAACAGAACAATACAGATTGCTCTTATCCAAATAGTAAAGAACATTAATCCCAGGTTTTCCTGTCATGAGTTTGACAATTATATTTAAAGAGAAAGTTTTTCCATACATGAAATTTTTAAGTCAAATACTATTTTCAGGTTTCCTGCTTTCTAGAGTTAAAGTTTAACTTGTTTCACCTTACCTAGACTTTTCCTTTCTTCTTTACTGTTCTTTTTTTCTATAACTGCCCCCACACACACAGACATGCCCCCTCCTCTCCCGTTCAACTTTTTTTTCCTCCCCTGCCCTCCTTCCTTCTCCTCATCACTGAAGGTGTCAGGACTCTAACGCCGCAGTGCCATCTGGGCCAAGGCTGATAAAAGCTCATGTGCCGGTCCGGCGATGCCTGCAGGTCTGCCAGAAGCCAGTGAAGCCTGACTTTCAGAGGCGATGGGAGAGATTTGTGGCAGAAAGGAAGGAATGGCAAGCCGTTAACGTGCTGATCCAGTGCCCCCACCACCATTGCCCCCCACCCCAACCCCACCACCTCTGTCTATCTGTCAGTCAGTCACATGGCCCTGCACTAGCCTGAATCCTCACTGAGAGTCTCTTTTTGTTAAAGGAAAACCAACATGAGACAGGATGGCTTTTTGATCTGTGATCTCTCTCATAGCATTTGATTCATTTGTCATATTGGGAATTCCGATTAGGTGACCTCTCTTTTCCTGTCATATTATCCCAAACAGAGTTAGTTGGAATCTGAATGTCTTGGAAGATCAAGAAACTTTCACTGTAGTGTAAATTTCGGATGACACCACACAATCACTTATTTAGCACTTATAAAACCCGATTCTGTGTACAGAAAATTCCTTCCTCGTTTTCTTGGCTCGGGACCGCATAAAACCTGCTAACTCTGCATTGTTTCTATAAAAACACTGGCAGACTGGTAGCTGCTTATTTTGGAAAGTAGGGATAATTCCTACAGTTAACCAAAATGAGTAGCAATATACCTTGCTATCTAGGTAGAGTTTAAAGATACTACTACTTGTAAATAGCTAGCTGCTTTTTACAAGTAGTAGTATCTTTAAGTAGCAACAGGCTAAATAGCAATTATAACCACGTTAGCTGTTGCAATGAAGGTTTTCCCAAAAGTGAAGAATACCAAATCGGATTGTAGTATATACATGTAGTTTGGAATAGGGATGTAGAGGTCAAACATCGCAATTGGCCTTATTGGCTGTCATTGGTTGATCGATAAATAAGAGGGCATGTACTACTGGTAGTGGCTGATCAAACTGTGCTTGCTAAATGTTCAGAGATAATGTCATGAAGTGTCATCATGTGTGCTGTCTTGCCTGAACTACCATTAAGTGTTAAGTTAAAGAAGCACACCTACCATGTTTTGTTCTCCCTCGAGATGATGATTTGCACAACGAGCTAGTTGATAGCTTCTTGTAGTTTAATTTAATAACATCAATGCAAAAGAGCAGAAAGAGAGGGATGATAAGGCTGTGAAGTTTTCCTAAGAAGATGTACACCAGCACTCCTGTATTTTAATACCAGACTTTGGTTCAGCCTGCGGCTGGCTAAGCAGGGAAGATATCGTTCTTTGTGCCCCTTTTACCGCACGCATTCCTAAAGCTATAGGTATGTAAGGACCTAAACTTTCTTATAAAAAAGCTCCTATAGTGACCAGCCTGCCTTTATATTTTAAGTGGGAGAAGCAGCAGGCCTGATGGGCTCCTTGGATGTAGAAAGCTTGTCTTTGTCTCTTGTGATTCTTGTCCTTTGTGACTGGTTGACTTCATTTACATTTACATGGATATTTATCTCACCTTCTACTAACCTGCCCACAAAGTATTTTTGTCATTCATTTTGTACTGTTTAGTCCAGCCATTCCTCATCGTTTAGGATATAGAGGGTTTTTTCTTTTTTTAGTAATGAAAGCTATACTTCCACTTCCACTCAGAGAACTGTGGTTGTGGAAATAACCTATATTTATCTGTCAAAATTAGCTTTTTTGTTTGGCTCTCTTCGTGTTTTCTCTTTTTTTAAATTTTCATTGGGTGACCAAAGGGAACTCTTCCACTTGGTCAGATCAAGGTAGAGATCTGTGTGTTCTTAATGATGATAAAATGCCTCCCACAGATCGAAAGGTGAGAAAGGACATGATGTTGGAATTAAGGATTACTATTAAGCTTATGGATAAAGGAATCAATGTATTCAATGGAACGTATGACAACGGCAATAATGTGAACATTTGTCTGTATTTGTTCAACAGGTCTGGACCTGAGGCACGCCCAGGTGGTGGCGTTATCTACTGGCACCAAGTGCATCAATGGAGAGTATCTGAGTGATCAGGGACAAGTGGTCAATGACTGTCACGCTGAAGTCACAGCCCGACGAGCCCTGCTACGCTTCCTCTACTCCCAACTTGAACTCTTCTTGAGGTAACAGATCTGTCTTCTGTTGTATCCTTAAAACACACAGGTATTTCTTGAGTACTGCATGAGCACATTCTGCAGCTTTGAAATCTTCTTGGTATTTACATTCCAAATCCCCTGAAATGGTCAGATAACTCTTGCTGTAACTAGCCAAGTGGTTATCTGGAAGGCCTGTTTTTGACCAGTCAATTACCTCCAACTTTTGCCTCTTCGCTGATCATTACACTGACTTGGAGAAAACTTCTACGTCATCTTGAAAGTTGGATTTCTACCTTTGTGGAGTCTGACCCACTGATTGCTGAATGTAAAACGACAATCAGCCTCTGAAATCATCTCTCTAAATCCAACTGATTAAACTGAATGGTTAGAGCGAGACTTGAATTATTCAAAATTTAATCATAAGTCTACGTTAGTTTGTTTTAAATGCAGCTTTAGAGCTGTCACAGGTCTCATTAAGATCATGTTGGTTACAACAAATTTAAAACAGTGGTGCAAGAAGTACACTCATTCTTTACTTGAGTCAAAAGTAGCCATACAGCCATACAAAAATAGTCCACTGCAAATATTACCTGTCTTGCATTCAAAATGATTACTTTCTTGTGTGACTGTGTAACTCTTGATATAATAGATTAGCAGGTTCTCTAATCTCTGCAGAGGACTTCTAAAACTCTCTTAGAGTTAGTGTTGGATTTTTGATTACCTCCCTGCTGACCATGCACATAACTGTTGCGCAGCTTGACCAAATAGGCAACTTTGATTGAATTTAGAACCACCACGACTGTTTCACAACTTTTTTTTTTTCCTCCTAGTTTCACAATTATTGAGGCCTCCTTGGAACACCCAAAGCTTTAAAAATGATTTTATACCTTTGTCCTGATTTATGCCTTGATAGTTTTATCATGGACATTTACAAAGAGTTCTTTGGACTTTAGGACTTATTATTTTTCCCGACATGCAAGTGTTTCTAAAATGTGTCCAGGCAATTTTTTTTTTTAATGTCAAGTTCTAGACTCATCTCAAAGATAATTTTAACCATAATATTGAGTGCCACAACAAAGGGTCTGAATTTCTAAAATCACTTTGTAATTATGGGTTATTAGGTGAAGACTGGAGGGTTTTTATCCATTTAAAATTGAATCGACAGCAAACTCAAATAAAGTGTAGCGGTTTGAATTCTTTCTAAATTTTAAAGCATAAAGTAGCAGAAAGGTTTGTCTGAAGTACAGGACATAAGGAAATATCTTATATTCTGGCAGTGACTATAATACTGTATATCACTCTAATTCAAACTGCTGCCAGCATGTTGCGTAGGCGTTATGGACTTTAGTTTCCAAGGTGCCTTTAACAATTTTAACATGCATTACATTCCATTACTCATTACAGTATGCTTAATAGCATTATATCTTGTTTGTTGTGACCTCCCCCTGCAGTGCCAAAGAATGCTCTCTCCTCTATAATAAGCTCCATGGAAACAGCACTGATTTGTTCGCAAGAGACTTTTCAATAATCAACGAGCCATATGTGCGCTGTTCTCTTCAGCTAACTAAGCATACTATCACACACTCAACTGGTTCAGCTCAGGGTCTCAGTGGCCTATTTGTTTTTAGTACTTTTTTATCTACTTTGTGTGCCTTTGCTACCTGTACAGTGTGCGCTGGTGCACACAAACTCACCAAGCTTTTTACCAGTATCAAGAGACGGCCCTGATGAGTTTTGACTCCTTAGTGCCTCCAGTGCATAGGCATATATTATGTTTTTGTGCTCCCAGAGGAACTCGATTGCAAGGCTGATGCATCAGATTACTGGATAGAAGTTTAGATGGCTGAATGTCATATTTGCATACACAGCACTGACTTTTTGTCTTAGCACAATGCTGGATGGCAGGTAGGGAGACTTTGCAGCTGAGTAAAATGGCTAATGGGGAAGATAACTCATAATGAAATGACCAAACAAAATGCCAGAACTGCCATATTTACACTCAGTGAAAGGACATCAGAAACAGAGGAGAGGTTATATAAAGAATGTGGTCGTGCTTTGCATTAGGATGCATAGTTTTTATATAGTACTGTATGTGTATGTGGGTGATGACAGCTTTATTTCCTGCACACAGGGGGAAAAAATAGATGATGATCTCGTGTTGGCCATTTTATAAGCATTGACAGAGAATACTCTGTAAACATCTCATTTAGCTGTAACATATAATGGAACCTGCTGTTTTATCACTAATCCATCAGTCTGATTTTCTCATTTAGAAAATGTCACCTTCTTATGGATCATACCTAGGAAGCAGCTGCTAGCGCGAAGGAGTCTATTTCTGCTTTGGTTTTTGTCAGTGGAGTAGACTGACAAAGAATCTTCACTCAAGCACTGAACTTGAATATAAATTAGTGTTACTGGAGTATTTCTATTTTATGCTACTTTATTTATACACTTGTATATATATTTCTTAAGTACTTTTAGCTTTTATTATGGCAGGAAGTTGAGAGTTGACAGACAGGCTGGGAGAGAGCGCAGGGGGATGACATGCAGCCAATGGTCCAGGGTGGATTTGAACCCAGGATACAGCAATAGCTTTATGGAATATGAGTTGCCTGCTCGACCCGGTGAGCTAAACGAGCACCTCTATACACTTCTATATTTACAGGGAAATTCTGCTTTAAATATTGTACTCCGCTAACTTTACATCACTAGTAACCACTCCCTTAGCCACTTTAGGACTGGCTTGAAATTGATGCTTATATGTTAATGCATAACTAATAATATTCTAATAACACATTTGTTAACTATAACACCTTCATTTACTAAAGCAAATTATCTTAATTAGGGTCTTTTCCATAATACTTCTTCCACTACTGATTTCCATGCAAGTTTAACTGTTGACCGGATGTAATGTCATCCATCAAAGATGGACAGCGCACTATTTCTGTCCACTGGATAAAAGTGAATCCAGATATGGTGGAATGTCATTTGTGATGGTGATGTCATTTGCAGTTAGAATCTGTGTGTGGTGACTGGGTGTAGACATGTTATCAAGATCCTGCAACTTGCCTGATAAAAGTTATTTAAATCAAGTAATTCACATTTTTATCATATAATCTACTAAGAAAAAAAAGTTAAGCTTGTTATCTCCCTAGCCCTAGTCCCTTTATAGGACTGTGCAGTCCTGTGAAAAACACCCTTACTGCTTCCATAGGAATTAAGAGGCTAAGTAGCAGCCAGGTGCTGCTAATCAAATGCACTTGATTAATTGATCATCAACAACTGTCAAGCACAGTGGTGGAGGGCTGATGATTTGGGCCTGTTTTGCAACTACAGGACCTGGGCACCTTGCAGTCATTGAGTTGACCATGAACTCCTCTGTATACCAAAGTATTCTAGAGTCATATGTGAGGCCATCTGTCCAACAGCTAAGGCTTGGCCAAAACTGGGTCATGCAACAGGACAATGATTCAAAGCACAGCAGCAAATCTACAACAGAATCCTGAAAAAGAAAAGAATCAAAGTCCAGACCTCAACCTGATTGAAATGCTGTGCCTGGACCTTAAGAGAGCTGCACATAAACTAATACCCGCAAACCTCGATGAACTGAAGCAACGTTGTAAAGAAGAGTGGGCCAAAATTCCTACATAACAATGTGAAAGGCTGACAAAGTCATACAGAAAATAATTACTTCAGGTTATTGCTGCTAAAGTTAAATTATGGAGTGTACTTAGTTTTTTTACAGAATTGCTGTGAAAACTTTCTTTTTCACAGGACTGTATATATGGACTACACATCGACTTTTTCCCAATTTAGAACTGGTTGCGATCATAGCTTGCTAGCTATACATTAGCACTGACTCACTACTTTGTTTGTGTTAGCCAAAACACAAACAAAAACACAAACTATAAAGGTCTCTCAGATATCTAGGACAGTTAGTACAGATTATAGAGTGGTTTGAAACAGGCAGTGCTAAAGTCACATGACTAAGGAAAGCTCTAGCCCTTGGATATTTGTTGCATAATTCCCAAATAGAGAAGTCTGCAGGTGCCTTTGTGACCATGTTGTGCAGAACTGCAGCTGATCACAGCTGTCCGTCATGATCTCAAATGACAAAACTTAAGACAGGTGGTATAACGTCCATCTTTCCATACAGTCTAGGCGTTATACAGGAAATGTACACACTGCCAGTGTGGAACCTTTGCAACCCTTCTTTGTCTTAGTACATGTAACACTAGAACTAGATTCATAAAGCACTGAGATAAATCTGTTTGTTTTTTTTTTTTTCTGTAAAAATTTTCAAGTCACTCAGATGTGTCTT
>VUQI01027218.1:10756-24221 GCA_015106735.1 Paratilapia polleni
CCTAATATTTTTTTTTTTTTTTTTTTTTTTTTTTAGCCCGCTCATGTTTTTCATCTTATGCGGTTGAATTTTGTCTGAGTGCACATAAACAGTGCCTATCTAACAGTGTAAATGCAGATCCTGTTAATGGATGTTAATGGATTCAAACCCATGATATACTTTATGTATTTCTCATTTTATATATACTTAGCATATATACTTGCCAAACAGCTTATTCTGCTATTGTCTCTTGTTTGGTGTTGTTTATTTGACAAGATTTGATAAGTTCTTCATGGCCGCAGCCCACATACTCAACTCTGCTGCTCAACCCACAAATGCATTTTCCTTACAAATGTGGCACCATTTAAAGGGAAATAAACAGGCTTTCCAGTGGTATAAGATTTATTGCCAAGAAGCATTGTTACAATAAAGACATAATTGACCAAACACAAATTTCCTTATGTATATATTTGTGTAATATTAAATAATATTTACTGCTGCAAAATTCTTCATTTGACCTTCATGATGACAGTGTCATGACTCAAAGGTATGTACTTACTAGTAGGTTAAACTCATTCCCCGTCTTTACCCTGAGTTTTATGGACAGCCTGAGTAATGTCCAGGACTCCATCTGACAGAAGGAGAATTGCTGTGGTCAGTGTCCATCTCTGTCTGTGTCAACTCACTTCATCACTGGAAAAGAAAAATGGAGATCTGTGTCCTTTGCTGTGATAAATGCTTCTACCTTTCTCATCAGTCTCCCTCCTTCTTGTTGTCTTTTCTCTTTTACGCTGCCAAAGTAAAAGGCCAGAGGACTGGGAGGAGTCGATATTTGTGCGCCACAAAGAGTGCAGCTACAGGTTGAGAGACAACATCCATTTTCACATGTACATCAGCACCTCACCGTGTGGAGACGGGAGGCTCAACTCGCCATACGAAATCACCACTGACCGTAAGAAACCCTGCCTTTCTGTTTCCTTGTTTTCTATAAGTCGACATCATTCAAATAATAAAATAAAACTATTTTAATGTACATATAATCCAGTTTATGGCAGACATTCTCTGAGTCTCTCAGTCAGTCTCTTAGGTTATAAAAAGATCATTTTCTCTGACAGACTTTCTGAAAGCCACTGCTCTCCTTGTATTAATCCACAAGAAGCTGCCGTCCTTTTCATGTCACATTTTGTCTTTGGCCTCTTTTCAGTTACACTGTGCTGACTAGATGACATTTTATTGCTTACTGACTGAATATAAATTGTATACTCATTTAGACGGTTTGCCCAGCAGTTTTCTGGTGGCCTACGAGTTCAGAAATGTAATCCCCCCTCCCCTCGCTAACTGAAGCTGCTTTGTAGCTCTGTGAGTATATACTACAGTGCAGTGAGATTTTCATGAGACCAGCACGGACAGAAAGAGAGAAAGAGAAAGGCTGTCATCAGAGAGAATTTTTACACTTTTTAGGCATTAAACCTTTTAAATGCTCTGCTGTGTGCTCTCATAGATTACAAAATTACTGAGCACCTTTTCCTGACTGTTCTTAAACATTTCTGAGCTGGAAGTCAGGGCTTAATTTTTAGCTGCTGTCAGATCAGCCAAAGCAACAGCTATGGCGGAGAGAGGGAAAGGAAGAGAGAGTGATTATGGTGTTTAAGGCTCAAGAAATGAAACAAAAACAGCGATTATATATGTACATTTAGTCACCATGCACCAAAGACATGCTTATTGTTATTGAGTGTCATAGGGCTGACACACAGAGACATTTACACTCACATTTTAGATTCACATGTTAACCTAAAACACATTTTTTGGAGGAAATCCACACAGGCACATGGAGAGCATGCAAACTCCACTCAGAAATGGTTCGGACAGTACAAAACATTTGACTTTAACTAACAGTGTCAGCACCTGTAGAGGTCATGCTACCCTGTGCACCCACGCTAAACCACATGAAATTGGCTTAAATGGATCAAGGACTTGTGCTCTTCCTAACAGTGTTAATAAAACAAGGGTTTCTCTGTCGATTTGAATAAAATCAAATACAAACCTTCAAAAGGGCATAGCTCCAGGGAAAGGGCTTCCTCCTCCCTCCCAAAATCACAGCCCACACATTCAGAAACAGCCCAGTCAAGTGTTTGCTTCATTAACAGTAAGGCAGTAGACAGTTGCAGAGTAATAAGTTTAATTCCCTGCTAGAAACTTTAAACTTACATATGGATAATGTTTTCTTGTTTGTCTGCTCAAAGGGAAATTTAATTAACATTTAAACCTTTATGTTTCCTTTTTCTTTTATACATTTTTAAATCACACAGCTTACAGTTACACACAGACTATAACAGTAGCTGAGAGCTTTGCAAATCATGCAAAGAATGTAACACTTATTTAAAGTGTGCTACATAGTGGTTAATATACAGTATATGTGGTATATTTAAAGACATATTGGAAAATCCTCCTGGCTGCTGAGAGACAAGATTAGATCTGAGACTTCATTACTGTATAGTTACACCGGCGGAGTTTTGTTAAAATGAAACGACTTAATGTGAAACTGTGTGCGTTATGCTTTCAGTACACAGCAGCAGACACCTCATGAGGAAGCATCGGAGTCACCTCCGGACTAAAATCGAGTCGGGCGAGGGGACAGTGCCAGTGCGATGCCGGGGGCCCGTCCAGACCTGGGATGGCGTCCTTCAGGGTGAACATCTCATCACCATGTCCTGCACAGATAAGATCACCAGGTCAGTGCTCTCACATGTTCCAAACGTTTCTTATGATCTGTGTTTAAGGTTGCATTTTTGTGTGTGTGTGTGTGTCTTCCTTTGTATTCTGCATCCATTTCGCTTGTTGTTTTTGTTTTCTGTCACTAAATTGAATCTGTGCTCGTGTCACAGAAAGTGCTGCCCTTGCTGTCTCTTGTTGAGAGATTAAGTAGGTTTGTCTCACAGGTTTCACTTGTGACTTTTTTGGTGATGGATGCACTTTTCAAAAAATGCTACATTGTTCATTATTTTACAATTTTGACCGCTAATTTTTTACGTCTCGTTTATAGAAGTGATAATCTAATTTTCTGAGTGAGCATTGCAGGTATTACTGCATGGATTTTGCTGATTAATAAAAAAGATCAACTCATCCCATCACCCAGGAGATGCCTGCCCTACTTAAGAAATGAAAGCTAAAGTGATTGGTGGAAAGGTTAACCTTATTAGGAGATTAGCTTCCTTATGAGAAGGAAAGATCTCTGTTTAAATACAGCACTTTTAGATGTGATGTAGGTAGAGGGTTCTCTGATATTTACCTAATGCGTCAGTGTGTGTGTTTGTGTGTGGGTGGGTGTGTTAACATGAGCTGTGTAGTGTGAGAAATCTTTTGTAGTCTGGGGGGTGACTATTGATTTCCCATATGTGACTTGAATAGCTAATCCCATTCTAATGAATTAGTGTATTAATCACGGCTTTGTTTAGATCTGTACTGCTGGCTCTTCTTTAGCTAACATATTAGTCATACAATCCTTTACACACTATAGTGGGTAAAGAACTGTATGACTAATATTCCAAACTCAGGAATTCTTCAGCCCACTTTGGGGACTGAAAAACTTGTGCAGCCCGCCCAAACCTTTAATTACATCTCTAATCAACACTAAGATGTCTTCTGATTTCACACTTACTTCACACTACACTTACTTACTTTTTATTACTGCTTCTTTTGTTTTCATGGAATCACTTTGCTGTTCTGGTGACTTATTTGTTGATGATAATTCTCCATGAAAACTTTTCTTTTTGGACCTTTGCGGTACTATTTCTCAACCGCTGATGAGGTATTCTTTCAATTACAATTCCCAAAAATTCAAGAGAAATAAAATAGATCCAGGTCAAAAATTAGTCAGATCAATGAAGAATAACACATAATTTAAATTTTACTCATTGTAAATAGTAGATTAGAAATTTGTGATGGGCTCTCGCAGCCCATCTGAAGTACCTTCACAGCCCACCAGAGGGCTGCAGCCCACGATTTAAAGCTGTGTGGTTTTGGTCTCTTACTAATTTGTTGATTTGTCTTTTTTCTGGTGTCACTGTTTCAGTATAAAGCAGACTCAGTGACTCAATAATATTTGAAGATGGAAACTACTGGTAGCATTTGAAGTTTCTATAGAGAGCAAGACTACTATGGAGCATTTGTACACCTTTAATATTGTTAACAAGCTGTCCACATGTTGGCAGGCCAGTGCAGGACAGATGGCCACGTTAAATCAGGACAGCTTTACTCTTCCGCCTCCATTTTCATGCTGTCCTTGTGTGAAGAGTGGAGGCATAAGTGTGTTCGCAGTGGAGCTTTATACTGCTATACACCCACACATATTTAAAAATGCATAATGATGCTAAATATTTTTCCAGCTGCATTCTAAATTTAAAGTGGTAAAGGACACTATTAGAGGTGATAAAGGATTATTGTGTTTCTATTAGTAAATAAATATGTTATTATTTTGGCTGTGCTAATTGTAACTGTTGGTTCTTTGTCCAGTTGTAGACCATGAATTCAGCTATGAATACAGTGCAGTTATTGCAAGTATGAAATATCAGTCAGTATCATCGTCTGTATGTATGAAAAGTCAAATCAATGCAAACATAAGACATATATATATATATAGCTAGTGATCTGGTTGAGTATATGGGTTTTGTAAAATTAAAATAAAATGCACATAACATAGAAATTTTTGCAAGTAGCTCTATAGAGAAATGGGAAACAGGAAAAGGAAGAAAAACGCTGCTTACATGTAAGCATCAAAGGCTATCAGAAACTGCAAACTTAAGATAATACTGAAGTGCTT
Organism: Paratilapia polleni; assembly: GCA_015106735.1. Taxonomy (NCBI): domain Eukaryota; kingdom Metazoa; phylum Chordata; class Actinopteri; order Cichliformes; family Cichlidae; genus Paratilapia; species Paratilapia polleni. The sequence goes on from VUQI01027218.1 coordinate 15,555, forward strand.
TAAACCTGCTTTATTTCTAATGGCCAGCAGGGGGTGACTCCTCTGGATGCACAGAAAATATTTTCCTAATGAGTTTATAGTCTGAGTCTCAATTTCAAGTCTTATTTATTATAACATCATGTTCATTTTGTAAATTGTGGGCCTATTTAGAAGAAGCAGATTGTGCTATCCTGTGGCTCACCATTGCAGTAAATGCTGGAACACAGCTTTAACTATAGCATAATTATAAAGTTATAAGATCAATAACTCACTGGCCACTTTGTTAGGTACACTTGTTCAACCTTTCATTAACTCAAACATCCAATCAGCCAATCACATGGCAGCAACTCAGTGCATTTAGGTAAGTAGACATGGTCAACCCGAGCATCAGAATGGGGAAGAAAGGTGATTTAAGTGACATTGAACGTGGCACAGTTGTTGGTGTCAAACGGGTTGGTCTGAGTGTTTCCTACTGGGATTTTCCTGCACAACCACCTCTAGAGTTTACAGAGAAAATGAGAAAATATCCAGTGATCGGCAGTTCTCTGGATATAAATGCCTTGTTGTTGTCAGTTGAGAATGGTAAGACTGCTCCAAGCTGAGGGCAACAGCAAGTCAAATAACCACCGTTTACAACCAAGGTATGCAGAAGAGCATCTCTGAACTCACAACACATTGAACCTTGAAGCAGATGGGCTACAGCAGCAGAAGACCACACCAGGTGCCACTCCTGTCAGCTAAGAACAGGAAACTGAGGCTACAGTTCGCACAGGCTCACCAAAATTGGACAACAGAAGACTGGAAAAAAGTTGCCTGGCCTGATGAGTCTCGGTCTCCTCTGTGACATTTGGATGGTAGGGTCAGAATTTGGCGTAAACGCCATGAAAGCATGGATCCATCCTGCCTTATATTAAAGGTTCAGACTAGTGGTGGTGGAATGGTGTGGGGGATATTTTCTTGGCACACTTTGGGCCTCTTAGTACCAGCTGAGCATCGTTTAAACCCCACAGCCTACCTGAGTATTGTTGCTGACCATGTCCATCCTTTTATGACCACAGTGTACCAATCTTCTGATGGCTGCTTCCAGTGGGATAATGTGCCACGTCACAAAGCTCAGATCATCTCAAAGTGTTTTCTTGAACATGAATGAGTTCACTGTACTCAGATGGCCTCCACCTGATCTCAATCCGATAGAGCATCTTTGAGATGTGGTGGAACAGGAGATTCACATCATGGATGTGCAGCTGACAAATCTGCAGCATCTGTGTGATGCTATCATGTCAGCATGGACCAAAATCTCTGAGGAATGTTTCAAGCACCTTGTTGAATCTGTGCCATGAAGAATTAAGGCAGCTCTGAAGGCAAAAGGGGGTCCAACCCAGTACTTGCAAGGTGTACCTAATAAAGTGTCTGGTGAGTGTATAAAAGGTTTGCTAACATTAACCACAGCTACTGTCATACCAGACCATGTGAGACTCAAGCAGCAATACTACTGAGTATATTGAACTAAGCAATGGTGTTTTTGTGGCTAATCAGTTCAACTTTTACTTTGAAAAGAAAGAATGCGTTGCCACTTCTTTTAAAGGTTACTAAACAATGTAGGCCTTATGATGTCTGAAAACTGCGATTGTCTTCAGAAAATCCATTCCTTCCCACTGAAGTATTTCAAACTGGGAAAAAGTGATGGACCATTCCTCCAACTGACAAACATCATCAACCCCTTAACAATTTAAGGGCCATGTCGCTAGCGTGGCTACAAACATTCAGTGTTGTAGCCAGTAAAGAAACTCAACAATTGTAATTCTTCTCTTCTACACTTGACGTTGCAGTCTCTGAAATATCTGAAATCAATTTTTAATATAGTCTCAGTTGTTCTGCCATGACTCTGCCTCAACAGGAGCTGAACCCATGAATTTAGCTTAGTAAGCACCGCACTGTGCCAAGCGAGCCGTACAGGACTACAGCTGAGCTGCTGCTGTGCGCGTGTGTGTGTGTGTCAAAGGACTGGCACAAACACAGAGAAAAAGAGAGAGCATGAGCGAGAGGTGAACCCTTCTCCTGTGTAGCCGCTGTTAATTTGACCAATTTGATTCAGTTGGCCAGGGCTGGAGATGGTGTGATTAAATCTACCCAGGTCACCAACAGGGGTGAAAGCAATTACTTTACAAAAAAATAGAGTGACAGGGGAGGGAGAAGGGACACCCTGTTTTTTTCCCCCTCCTGCCATCATCCCACCAGGCCAAACAGCAGACGCGCTCTCTTTGCTCCACAGCCTCCTCTTTCCTTTTTTTTTTATATCGCTGTAAATGATCGGTGGCCATCGTTAAACTGAGTGGGTCACCGAGGGCCAGTTTATCAAGGTCAGGAGTGGAAGGTGGAACTGAGAGGAGCTTAGGGCTACCGACTGAACACACACACACACACTGCAATCTTAAAGCGATCCCCTGGATACTCTTTTTGTCCTCTGTCACATTCATTTTGCAACCTCCCATTACTTTTTTATTTCCCCACTTCCTTTCACTTCCTGCACTTTATTATCGTTAGTTCAGCTTTGACCAGAGGGGATATTAGGATCTTTGCTCTTATCATAAACATAGTTGGTAACAGTCGTCATTGCTTCACCTGCTGATCATCATCATGTTTTCTTAAGCCGGGGCCCAGTGAAGCTGCTTCGCTAATATTTGATTTGAAGTCGACAGCTGGATTTAATTGAGGGGCCTAAATGGCTTTCATATAACGATGATGTTCGCCATTCCGCCGCAGTTTTATGCAGATGAACACATTACTTTAATGGTCGGCGTTTACAGGGAGGAGGGAGGGAACGATAGATGGAGAGAGACAGAGAGAGAGGAAGAGGAGGTCTCTCCCCTCTCCTCTCTTTACATTCACACACCCAAGCCAGATGGCTGTCTTTTCTTGCATGAGATTAGAAGATGTTTCTGATTCACGGTGTCGCGTTCTGGGTAAATTAATATTTCAGGCTAAACTATTTCTGTTTTTGGTGGAGCTCAGGTTGCACGTGTGCTTTTTGAACAAAACTCCTCCTCTCCGTTTGGGAAGGAAGGACGGATCTTGGCGACAGATTGCAGGTAAAGCAGAGGCACGGGGGGTAGCCGCCGCCGCCGCCGCCGCTGCTTTGTGAGCCCATTTAAGAGATTCCCAGAAAGCCGTTGATGTTAATTGACTGCTTGGGGAAGCAAGAGAAGCCGTAATGAGTGATTATTAAGCCGGTGGGGGGTGGTGGGGGCAGCCGCTGTAATTGCATCCATGATAAAGAGACATTGATTAACAAAAAGAATAGTGATGTAAAAATTAGAAACATAATGTCAAGCCTCCTGCAGAAGTTCATTATTCCAATGAATGTCCAATGCACCAGAGAGCGCACAGCTCAGGTAAACAGCAGGATGCCTCTTCATTTATGAAGGGCGGGAATTATAATAAACACGATAATTATCATTTTCTATCCATAAATTAGCATCTGCTGGTTAAATTGAGATTGGGCTTTTGACAGTAGGTGGCACATGACACGCTGGCTACAGTATGAGGTGCCAGTGTGGCCTGCAGGATTAGCCCCAGAGTGATTTTGTGTCACTTGGATCTCCCCTAAACAAACCACAAGGTGATCCCCACGCACCGAGCAGTCGACGGAGGCTCTCCTGCAGCCCCGTGCAGTGCATTAACCTCCGTGGCACTGATGAATGCACACATGGTAATGTGTTGTTCCATGTAATGAATGCTGATGTGCTGACCTTTGGCAGTGTTGTTGTTGGTGATGATGGTTTGTGTTTCTAGGGGAAGAGGACATTTATGTGTGAAAGTGCGTGTGTGTGGTCAGTGCAGTTGCTGCTATTCATCACGTCCCACGTCAAGATAATGATCAAATTGTCTCCACCTGTCATCGAAGCTTTCACATCTGTCTCTCTCTCTTTTTGCACCCTTCTATCCACCCCTCCACTTTCTCTCTCTCTCTTCCTGTCTTTTCTTCCCTTTGCCCAACTGTTGCCTTCGTTCTTTCTTTCATCCACATGCATCATCCTACATTCTCTCCTTCACCCACATTCTCACGAATGCTGTTCATTCCATTCTTTCTCTCTCCTCCGTCCTTGTTCCTCCTAACTTCCCCTCTCTTCCCTTCCTCCCATCTCCTCCCCACCCTCAGATGGAACATCCTGGGCCTGCAGGGGGCATTGCTGAGCCATTTTGTGGAACCACTGTACCTGCATAGCGTGACCGTTGGCAGCCTGCGTCACACAGGCCATCTGGGCAGAGTTCTGAACCAGCGTCAGGAGCGCCTGGGCCCACTGCCTGCTACATACAGACGCAACCAGCCACTGCTCAGCGGTATGACCACAACATAGACAGCCATACATGTGTCTGGGCAATAGCTGTAAAATACACTTAAAAGTACACTATATGGACTTTGGGAAGTCTTCACACCACAAAGTGACACAGTGGATATCATTCTCACACCTTTCCAGTATACTTTTTGCTGGAAGCTCGGTGACATAGTAAGGGAAGGTCAGGCAACAGGTACTGAGATTTTGGGCTTTGGGCTTCTCTGGGTGTCACTGCTTTTAAACAGGTCCCAAATGTCAAGATTGTGATGTTCATTATAACTGAAAACTACAAGGAAAAAACCACCTGACTCCTGCAAGGAATTCCAATGATCAGAGCTATAAATCTATAAAATTATAAATGGTATAAAAGGTGGACCTAGCCACTGTGACATGACCCATTGGTTTTGAATTTTCAGTGTTGGCATTTTGGTTGCTGCCCTGTTAGGTGGGTTATAGTCACCCTCATTAGAGCTGTTATGTAGGGGGAAGCTATCCATAGAGGCCCAAGCTGCTTTCTTGTGCCAGGCTGTAAACATGAGATTTAATGTTCCAAAGTTAGGCATTTTAACATTGAAGTATATCTAAGCATCAAAAGCTGTATATTAAAGTTAGATGTAGCCTTTGTTCTGAAAACTGACCAGCATAGGGCAACTTCTCTGGTTGCAAAGAAAGTCCGATTTTTTTTTTAGAAGTCTGTGAGAAAATGATCCTAATTCCAACTTGATTTATGACGTCAATTAACATTTTCCTGATGAATTTATGGTTTAATTTACTTTTTTCCAAGTCTTATTTAATACAACATGATATTTGTTTTGTATATTATGGTCCAAGTGGGAGTAAATTACTGAAATAAATGGGAGAAGGCTGGCTACCTGGACTGTAACTAAGAAGTCAGTACTGTGTGAATAGGCCTAGTGTTGTTAGGTTTTCACTGCTGCCCCGCAGTCCTCTCCACGTCCACCCTCTCACCCAAATACAGTCACATCTGGTTTCAAAAACCTAATATTTCGAGGGCCAAAATGCCAATCCCGAGGCCTTCAAAAAACAGTAGTCCATAAACCACTGGGTGAAAGCATGGTGGCTATGTTCATTTTTCTTTACAGTCTACGCGAAGCATGTACAATGGGGGTCTAGGGGGATTGATTCACTTTTAGAGCCAACCTTGAGTGGCATTTCCAGGTACTGCAGTTTTGGGCACCTCGAAATTAGTTTCATTGTTCAGCCCTGGTGGTTGTGTCTTGGGAATACACCTGAAATATCCTTGACTCTTTCCCCCAGAAAGACAACATTTGACGACCTCCCCTTTACGCTTAATGACGAGTTTTGACACCTCAGTATATATCAATAAAGATGTGGTCTGACGACCATTAGAATAGGCTCTGGGTTTCTCCAAGGGTATCCCTAGTATATGCTCCTGGTAGGCGTCCAAAGGGGAAACAGTTAAACACAAGCCTGTAGCCCACTCAGTGAAACAGTTCAAACCTGCTAAACCTGTATTTTGTTATTGGATCATTTTAAAACTTTTTTGTATTTTCTCTTTTTAAATTACAGACTGTTTTTTATTCTCACCCTGCCTTTATATAGTGACTTACCCACCACAAAGTATCTCTAAGCCAAATCTCCTGATCTGGCTTAGAGATACTTAGAGATCCTGGGCTGCATTACATAAATGTGTTTGTATACAGTACTCTATTTCTATCTCTTCTATTTAAGCAATTTGTCAGGTACAGACACGATGCATCACAACAGATCACACATCATATGTTACACTCCCTCCTCACACACACACACGCACACACTTAGCAAACTTATGTACCACTTCTTCTCTACACTTACATTGTGCTAGTCAGACAAGCAAAAAAACTAAGAAGTTGTTTGGCACGTCTGCTTCTAGGACTCCGCTGAGACCCGAGGCTTGTGTTTGTAGTGGAGATGAATGTTGGAAGAGGATGTGAATGACACCCAACTGGTAGAAACTGCATCAGCCACCACTTCAGATCTAGGCCAGTCAGAGCGGCTGAGCGACAGGCACGCACAGAGATGTAGGGCACATTTGGTTGCTAGGGATCACTGATATAAACAAAGAGAGTGACAGTCACTTACAGGGGGACACATTATATCATGTCAAATACTCTCTGTGGATAAATCAGAATCTGGTACTTTCATAACATCTCCATATCTACCATACATGTGTTAGGTTTTGCATAGACTTCTTGAAGGGCGCAGGGGCTCTCTGGGTGCCACGAGGATGAAGATTTTGTGAGGCCTGTTCTTATCGAGATTAATAATTGTGCTGAAATGTCCTCTGATGATGGTAGTTGGGATGAATTTATCACTGAATCCTCCGACCGCGGCCTCGGCAAGCATTTCTCACGATTTGGCGTTTTAAATGGAGTCATTTGAGTTTTTGCTTTTAGATATTACAAGCCGCGGTTAATATTTGGAAAATTGTCGTCAGGTTTGATCTTTTTGTTCATCACTCATCCTTATCTCATTTTTTTATTATAGCTACAAAGTGTGTTTAATGACTGTATAGGTTCTTTTTCCCACCTGTTAAAGCCACTCTGATGCTGAAGAATGGCCTTTCTTGAGGTGTCCTGCACATGCTCCGTCCTCCTGTCCGACATGCCTAACAATGATTGTGTGTTTTCTGTGTGTGTGTGTCCCAGACTGTCAGATCTTTGCACCCACAGTACTATGAGTAGTTTATTGAAGGGTAGAAGGGTGAAGGCAGGAAGGGAGATGGACAGACAGTGGAGATGGCCCTACACCAAATCAATGTAATCACAGCCCTTATCGGACAGCCATTCAATCTGAGGGGAGCTCGGACCAAGAGAGAAAGAGACAGAGGCAGACTGAGGGGGAAAAAAGGGGAGACAGCAGGGCAGGATGGGAATAAAGAAAGACAGAGCTCCGCTTGCATTCAGATGTCTGCATGTGTATCTCCCCCTCCCCTTCCTCTCATCTCCTCCGTCCTTTCATTGCCTCTGATGAGCTCCCAGGCTATTGTGAGCCCAGGGTTATTTAAAAGCAACACCCCCAGAAGAAATTCCTGGGGATCGCAGGGTCCGCTCTTATCGCACACAGCCAAAGCAGCTCCACCTGAGCCCCGAGGGCCAAACACATCGATGGACTGACTTGTCCTTCACTCTCGTCCTGCTGTTCAGCGAACACAAACTGTGGCAGGGCTTTGTTGTTTCGGGATAAGAGGAATCAGAACAACAGCAGATAAAGGAAACATTAATAACGGTCGTTCTCCACTTTTGGAGGTTTGCAGTTAGCTGAGTGCACGTGCTTGTTTTACTGCTACACCCTGTTTTCTCTGCGTGTTAAAATTCATATTTCACCTTCTGTGGTTCTGTGGTCTGATACATGTTTGCTTGAAGATAGGGTGAACATGAGAGGAGGCTAGATTTTTAACTATAAATTGGTGTCAAGGGTAAATGTAATGAGGAAATTTACTTGAAAATGAAAATCAGTTACTCATTACATATTAACGTAAAGTAAGTAATCATCTGCAGTTACATTATTCATTAGCTGGCACAGCTCCATCAGCAGTGCCTTTAAACAATACTCAAACACAACATGAGGTCTTCCCAGTGTTCAAATCTCTATAAACAGATATCTGAATATTCAGATGTAGGTACGTGTAGGTAAGGAACAAGATTATTGGTGCCAAAAACTTTCTGGTTCAGTTTATAGGAGGTTTGTACAGTACTCTGAGTTCTGTTGACTAATTTTTGAGCAGGCTTTTGTTGCTTGTACAGTTCATAACAAATATATTAGACCACCACCCAATGTAAGGTTTATGCCACAGCTGCCCTAAATTAACAGTATTGGTAATTACCAAAATCATTTTTTTATCTTTCTGTAATCTTATTAATATCTTATCTTATTAACATAAGATAAGATAAGATAAGTCTTTATTGTCATTGCACAGTCATACTTTGCACAATAGTACAACAAGATCGGGGTACTGTCCCACGTCGGTGCTGAGAATATTTCTAAACAGAATAAAATAATAACATATATACAGAGTCAAATATACAATATGTGCCAAAAATAAAATATACAATATGTGCAGAGAGATACAAATATACAGTACTGACTCAGAATATACAGTATAGTATATATAATCCACCAGTATGAGCAAGATCTTTAATCAAAATGATATTTTTAATGCTAAAATATAATTGTTGTTGTTATCCGTGAATTTTTGAATTTACTGTTTTGCAAGAAAGCAGAAAAAAATAGTAAAGCTCATCATTATTTTTTGATTAAGATGCCAAATTACAGTTATTTACTTGCATTCCTGAACAGAAAAATGTGTTTTAGTGGTTGAATGTTCTGC
>VUQI01027222.1:0-21425 GCA_015106735.1 Paratilapia polleni
AGTTTCAAGTCTTTTGCAGCCTCTAACAGGTTTTCTTCCAGGATTGCCCTGTATTTAGCTCCATCCATCTTCCCATCAACTCTGACCAGCTTCCCTGCCCCTGCATCCCCAAAGCATCTCCACAGCATGATGCTGGGCAGCATCATGCTGTGTGTTCAGGTTGATGTGCAGTGTTAGGTTTCCACCACACATAGTGTTTTGCATGTAGGCCAAAAAGTTCAATTTTGGTCTCATCTGACCAGAGCACCTTCTTCCACATGTTTGCTGTGTCCTCTACATGGCTTGTGGCAAACTGCAAACAGGACTTCTTATGGCTTTCTTTCAATAATGGCTTTCTTCTTGACACTCTTCTATAAAAGCCAGATTTGTGGAGTGCATGACTAATAGTTGTCCTGTGGACAGATTCTCCCACCTGAGCTGTGGATCTCTGCAGCTCCTCCAGAGTTACCATGGGACTCTTGGCTACTTCACTGATTAATGCTCTCCTTGCCTGGCCTGTCAGTTTAGGTGGACGGCCATGTCTCGGTAGGTTTCCAGTTGTGCCATACTCTTTCCATTTTCGGATGATGGATTGAACACTGCTCAGAACACTGTTCAGAGCTTGGGATGTGTTTTTATAACCTAACCCTGCTTTAAACTTCTCCACAACTTTATCTCTGACTGGTCTGGTGTGTTCCTTGGTCTTCGTGATGCTGTTTGTTCACTAATGTTCTTTAACAAACCTCTGAGGCCTTAACAGAACAGCTGTATTTATACTGAGATTAAATTATACACAGGTGGACTCTATTTACTAATGAGGTGACTTCTGAAGGCAATTGGTTCCACTGGATTTTATTTAGGGATTTCAGTGTGAAAAACTTTGAACACCATGTATCATTTTCCTTCCACTTCATAATTATGCCCTACTTTGTCTTGGTCTATCTCATAAAATCCCAATAAAATACATTTAAGTTTGTGGTGGTAATGTGACAAAATGTGGAAAAGTTCAAGGGGTATGAATACTTTTGCAAGGCACTATAAGTGCATACAACAGTCAGGGCCCGTTCCCAACCTGAAGGCGCAGGGAAACAACCCTCGCACCACTGGGGAAAACCCCAATATATAGGCAGTGAACCAGGAGGATACAAGTATACCAACCCCTGCCCGCCACCTCTCCCTGAGGCCAACTCCAGATTAGAACAGAATTCAGCCCCTCTCCAGGAGACTGGTTCCAGAGCCTGAGCCATGTGTTGAGATAAGCCCAACTATATCTAGCCAGTATTTCTCAATGTCATGCACTAGCTCAGGTTCCTTCCCCACCAGAGAGGTGATGTTCCATGTGCCAAGAGCTAGTTTGAATAGTGAGGGATTCAACTGCCAGAGCATCCACGCTTGACTGCCACCCGATACACACAGCACTTGACCCAACCTGTAAGCTAAAATAGCTCAGATGAGTCTACTGTTAGCTCTTTTTTGTTGCTTAAAGTGTTTTTTAATTCTGCCCTTCATCCTCTTTACGCTTTCATAAGAACTTTTTTTACTTGAGCTTTGGACAGAGGTGAGAGGCTGACAGATGGTGTTCTCTATGCTTCAGCCACTGCTAAATGAGATGTGCTATGAAAAGGTAAGGAACTTTAATTGTAGAATCAGTGGGTACAAAAAGGCACTCTCAAGGAAACTGTAGTAATCCATTAAACAGTATACAGCTGACAGAAACAGGCAGCTTGACAAAATGAGCATCAAGAAAAAGTATCAAGTGGTAGTAATGCTGGTGTAGCGATCTCCCCAGATTTCTCTTCAAACTATGCAGAGTTGTGGCAACTTTATATTCAGTATTTAAATTTGGAAGCCTACACTTTTGTGGTTTGGCCTCCATGCTGTTTCTTTGGCGTAAAGCACAAGCTTCTTGGAAGGACTGTACCAGAGCCCTTGAATGGTAAGAGCTGTGTCAGTGGGGCTTCAGAATGCAGGGTCATCACATGGTTCATGTAGACTTCTAATAGTTCCCGGAAGTGCTTAGCAGGCAATTGGAATAAGTAAGAGACAGAACTCCTTTTTTCGGTAATTAGCAAATGGACTGGTACTATATAACGCTTTTCTGCTCAGTTTTGAGTACTCAAAGCACTTTAACTACATGCCACATTCACCCATTCATACAGCGCTTTTATCTATACTTAAGTGCTTAGCTAACATTCACACACACACACACTCACTCACTCACTCACTCACTCACACTGAATGATATTGTAATATTACAAATATTTTAGGGTCTATTGTTGTGATTTGGCGCGATATAAATAAAATTGAATTGAATGAATAAATGCATGCATGCATTAGGGGGAATGCAGGGTTCAGTATCATGCCCAAGGATACTTCAGCATGTAGACTAGGCGAGCCAGGGATTGAACCACTGACCTTCTGATTAGTAAACACATAAAATTATTTAGTTGTAGATATATTTATAAGTAAAATATTCAAGGATTAGTGTTAACATCAAGTGTTAGCAAGGCTTGCCTTCTCGACATATTTAAGCTTGTATTACCACAGTCAAAGCATGCTGCTGTTGTTAATTTTTTTGTTTGTTTTTTTTGTGTTGTGTGCTAATCAATAGCTGTCACAACCTAATATTTATTGTTATATTTTGATGGACTAGAATGTTTCAAAATGAATTATTTTCTACCCACCAGTTTTTCTTCATTGTGGTTTCAGTAATCCCATGAAAGTAAAGACTGAAAGTAATCTTAATGGCAAATTAATTTTAAGACTTTAAGATACGACAGAATGAAACTAACAGGCGACTATCAATGATGTCAGCTGACAGCATTGATTATTTCAATGATGATTGATGATTTCAAACACACAAGCAAGAGGCTAAGTGTGTTTGCTTAGGAAATACACTTAACAGTTTAAACATGAAATATTGCAGTTCAAAACAAATATAAATATTTGGTGTGACAGAGATAGGATTTTCTGTGTCCTGCATGTGGAGAAAAATGGTATTCAACTAGAACACATTCACAGGTTTCAGTAATTCACATATTACTGCACGCCACCAGGCATGTTTTTAACCGCCATTATAAGACACTTGTTATTCTAAGACAATTTAGTAGTTTTAATGCATATTTGTATGTTTAACACATTTCTGGTTTTCACATATAAACTCATTTGTTTTATGTATGTTTTGTTTTTTACCTTGCAGTTAGTTACCACAATGAATTCATTATGTAAATCTCTAATAAACTAGGAAAATGAATTGCATGTCACATAGTTTTTGTGTGTCCTTTCACTGGTGTTATCTTTGCATACAGTCTCTGCTGCACGGGGATGCTGCACTCACTGAGAGATAGCAGTATACATTTACACTTAATCTCATTGACACCAAGAGGAGAAAAATGGTTGGCTTAATTAAGAAAGAACAATCTTGAATTAAAACAACAACAAATATGTAAATGAATCATACTCAAGCACTGCATTTGATTTTTTTTTTCTTACAAACACCAGACCATTGGGAAGCTTAATGTTTGGTTTATTAAAAATAAGAAGCAGGTAAAGCTTGAAAAACTCAGGCAGCTGAGTCTCAGGGGCAGGGTGCTGTCTCACTGCAGAGAGTCTTCAGGCTGAATCCTCCTGTAGTTCCTGTGCTGAGTGAGAGAGATACGCCTGTGTAGGCTTAGACAGGTAAATACATTAGGAGATGAGGTGTGGTTTTTATTATTTCATTTATTATACTAATACTGCAATAATTTTACAATAATTTTTATCATTAGTTACTATTAATCTCAGTCTCTCTCCCATAGTGTCTCTTTTGTCCTGTCTCCCTCTGCTCTCTTCTGTTTCCCCTCATCCCCAACCGGTCACAGCAGATGGCTGCCCCTCCCTGAGCCTGGTTCTGCCGGAGGTTTCTTCCTGTTAAAAGGGAGTTTTTCCTTCTCACTATTGCCAAGCGCTTGCTCATAGGGGGTCGTCTGATTGTTGGGGTTTTCTGTCTAATATTGTAGGGTCACACAATATAAAGCGCCTTGAAGCGACTGTTGTTGTGATTTGGTGCTATATAAATAAAACTGAATTGAACTGAGTTGTAATACAGGATTAGTGTGATAACATGCATAATACTCTTCTATAAAACTTTAAGTATTTAGTATAATTCCCCATTTAGTCTATACGATTATTTTTTTCAGAGCTGGTGTCATATTTTAAACTGACCTTCTGTTTTCAGTCTCATTTGAGTCCTCCACCTTCCCTCTGCTTTTACCATCAGCTGAGCTGTAACAGGACCACAAAGACTAAAAACAATATTTACAAGACTTCTCAAATATGCTCTCTGACTCTTTATTTAAAGCCACATATAACAAAAATAGCAAGTTGTTTCCTTGATTTTTGCGCAGTTATCATTTATCATACTATGTGATCATCACAGTGGATAAATTTATATAAACAGACCAGACAACTACATGCCATAATGTTATATTTAGCTAATACTGGACTCAGTCAACAAAGTTGCGTTTTGAAGTCTTTTTTTTTCTTCTGATTTTCTAATGTTGGATGAAATAACATTAAGATAAAATAATTTACAATTAATTACTTCTTCCTGGTCACTATTATTTGCTTGCTAGCCCATCAGTTAAGATGTCCAAAATCTACAAATTCATTGGTGGATAATCGAACATGTTTTAATACACAAGTGAATTTGATTTGTGTGTGCTGATAACATACTTGTTTTCTTCTTCTTCTTTTTTTTTTAACCCTTTAACAATGCATCCCAATTTCTGTGCTGCTATATCTCTATGGTGTGACTGGCATATGTTGCTAACTTCTGGGAACTATTGCGAGAATCCATGATCCACCATTGCTGTAAAGAAATGGTCCATTGGAGTGAATGGAGATGATGCGACTCTGACCATTTGAGGGCTCTGGTCTGTACCACACAGCAAGCCATAATATTATGAAGATAATTCCATTAAACACTGAACCCTTTTGTAGTTGATATATGGGGAACATATAACACACACACACACACACACAGAGATAAACCTTTTTCTCTTTGAAATGTGTTTTTTCATTCTCCGATACACCTACCTGGTGATCAAATGGCTTGTCGTCTCCTGCTCTGTTGTTGAATTCCGATGTTGTCACAGTCAAATGTTTACCTACACTTTTAAGATCCATGTTTTTTATGTTAGTTTGGGGCTTGCGATTATTTCTGAATCTGTTCACAGAATTAATGAAAAACATGTAATTTATCACAATCATTCTTTTCGTTATGGACAGCATCTTTTTCTTTGTCCCACTGACAAACTCTTGGTAGAAGGGTGGGCGAGTCAACAGAGGTGTAAAAGATGAAAGTAAATAAGTCAATTAACTGTATTACAAATAAAACAGGTAAAACAAATCCTAACACTAAACCATATCTATTTGTTATTATTTTATCAGGGAATATCTTATGATGGGCTTTCTTTTAGGAACGTTGTAACTTGGAGCATGGTGGCCCTGTACTAACCTAACTGGCATCTGTCTAGCTAACTGCCAAGCTTCTCAACTGTCAGACATTCAAATTCCACATCAATTCCCAACAGGAAGAGTCCTGTGCTGCCTCGAAATTATGCTCATGGAAGCACACACGGAAATATTTATATTTGCCATAAAGCCAAATATAAATTATTGCAGATGGAATGACAGTAGTTATTTTTGGTTACAATGACTCAGAAATACAGCTTTTGGTGAAATTCAACAAGCATTTGGAATATACTGCTCAGTGTAGGAGAAACACGGGCTGCATGTTGTTGCAGCAGGTCCACCGGGGAGAGTCTCACAGGTAATCACTGTGCATGGATGGGGTTTGCCAGCTGGTCACAAGTGAGCAGACTGGCAGGCAATCAGAGGGTATGACAGAGAGTCTATTTTCCCCTTCACTGACCTTTATATCCGTCCTGCTATGTGCTAGATCATTCCCATTGATCCCCCAATCATCAGCACCAAGTGCATGCCATAAAGCTGCACAGTAGCTCCAACCTACATTCTGGAGCAGCTCTTCATCCATTCCTGCCATTTGTGTTGGGATGGGTTTCAAAGTGGCAGTAGTTTGAAAAACAGCAAAAGATAAGACTTAATGTCATTATACTGTTGTCAGTTTTTACTTCCTCCCTGGTTGGTGCAGATAGGTGAGGTTGGAAAAGAAGAGACTGATGTGACCTGGTTTGTTATTGTTAATGCAATAGAGAAATGAGCTGTGTTACTACACTGTTGATAAGTGGAGGATAATGTGTTTGCTGACCTTCACCTCACTGGTCTGCCTTGGCTCTTGTTTGTGTAATCTTAGCCCCCCACCCGTTCTACTTTGCATAAATCCTGTGCAAGAAGTTTAAAAAAAAAAAAAGAACAAGAAATAAAGAATGTGGGGGCCTGGGTGGGCGTGGAGCTGGCATTGGGAAAAACAACCATGCATCACAGTGGACAGGTCATTTGAACAGTGCAATGCTGCATCTGAGTGTTCCTGAGATTAGGGAGGCTAATAATTTCGGAGGGCCATGCTTTATGTTAATGTGACAGGGCTTGCTGTATATTTCTGCTGAGGCATGGTCTTTGTGGCTCTTAATTTTTCTTTAATGGAACTTTTGTGTTTGTATCAACAGCCACCTCTGAGATTTTGACCAGCACTGAATTAGCTGGTTTTAAAGCAGAGGACGTCCTCTGATTATTTCTCACAGACAAAATCAAGGACATCCCTGTCACACAAACTTCAACAAAAACAAATACTGTGATTGAAGACATGAAATAGTTTGTCAAAGGTGGCTTGAAAATGACTCTTCTAATCACTCTTATATTGCTTTTTTTTATGTGGAATTAATGCAGTGCTTTCCTGTATGCCTTTATGCATAGGTGGGGTGCAAAGACACCAGGGCACATTAAACGTGACTAGCTATGAATGAAATCAAGAAGTCTTACTCACTGCATGTGCTGGCACCAGAGCCTCTTTTTGTAGTTTATATCTCATAATTACACACTCCTGACACACACTCGTTAGTAGTTAATTATGAGATGATGTATAGGCTAAGAACATTAGATATTAATCCTTGTGTTTTTAAGATATCTTCAGTATCAAAGTAATTATAATGATAGTTGCTATTCAGTACAACCAATGTAGATTTTGCATTTGGGCTTTCTGCCAGAAAGACTTTGTAATAGCAGCACTTGGTCACACTGGGAAGGAAGAGGAGGAGACATCTGGAAACACCAGGTTCAGGGAGGGGCAGCCATCTGCTGAGAACAGCTGGGGGTTGAGGGAAAAGAGAAGAGAAAGAGACCAAGGACTCTATCTAACTAATACATGGTTAACATTGTGAAAGGGTCAGCTTTAATACAAAGCATAATCTTTACCCATACCTAACAGAAGAACATTTCATTACCTGCCCTCTTACATGACATGATGCATGTCATGAATGGAGTAGTGTGAAGTGAGTAGTGACAATCTACTAAACAGCCAAAAATTTACACTTCAAATGAAGTCTCAAACATTTTGCCTTTACATGTTTAAATTTAAAAGCTTTTCCATTTGGGTGTTCCAAACAGGAAAAAAGAAAGAAATGTATGAAAAAGGGGTGGAGTTTAAACTAACCCAAACCCTACCCCTAATCCTAACCCCACATGGGTCACCAATGACCTGGTAGATGTTAAGAGGTTAAAAACAAGTAGAACAATGTACAGGCACATTCATATGCACAGGGATGTACATTTTGTATTGCCCTGTCAAATTTGCTTTTGGGAAATGACTTCAGCCAAGTCATTTCCAAGGCAAAATTAAATGATGCAACATATTGCAATGCTTTTGAAAAAGTTATTGCTTTTTTTTTACTTTACTTTTTCTCATATTCCTAAAATCTATATGCATATAGACATATTATAACAAACATTCATGTAGTGGATCCTGAAAAACAAAGGATGAAAAAAAGGGTATTTATGCATTACTGACAGAGTTCAATACGACCAACATATGTGATTTTCAGTCCATTTCACAATGGAGAGCAGGATGGTCAGTTCTTTCATGTAGCCAATATAAAATTCAGCCTCCCTGCTGGATCTCCTCAGGCTAAAGAACAGTGAAAGGCATTCCTAGCTGAAGCCAGGAGTGCAATTTCAAAATTCCTATCACCTCAGAAATCAGAATGGATTTGAATTGTGTCACAAGGGATGGAGAGCTCCTGTGTACCACACAGAGATGAAGGTCACTTCAAAATGTTTGACAAATCTACAAATTACATTTTTCCAACCAACAAGGTGATACATTTAGAAGGAGCACACCACCAGAAGCATACTACACTGACATCATTGTGCAGTAAATAAATTGTACAAATATGTTTTACATACATTACAGGCCAATGTATAAATGCACAGTACCACCAATCAGGGTATGCTATCTGTCTCCTCTTCACAGTCGGCATTGTTCCATTATCAGGTGTAACAATATGCATTACATTTATTGTGGAATAACAAATCAACTTAACTCTCGGAGAAATGAGAGGGGCTTAATGTTAGATGACAGCCCACTAGCACGGTCTTTCTGGAAGAGTTTAGTGAGGTCTGTCTTTGTTGGAAATCCTGCCCTTGGGACAACACGCAGGGGTAAACTGTTAATGTAAATATGAGATACAGTTTGTATAGTCTCTATAAACACATGCTAAGTCACTGATGATAGCTGAATGGTACCCAATCTTGTTTCTCAGGTGCTAAACCTTCCCCAGTTTGCTTTACCTGTTAGCTTTCCTATTTTCGAAAATGTATCATTTGTATTCAGTACAAAAATTAATAACTGTGCCGGGATAAGTAATCTTGCACACCAGTGTTTTTAAAAGAAAATTCTTTAGTTGCTGACTAAAGCAATGACCAGCAGGGGATGACTCCTCTTTGACCTTAGAGCTATGATCTATGATCTAAGGTCAAAGACTTCTTTTTGCAACAGAGACTACTTTCATGACCTTACTACACTTGTGGTCAAAAGTTTCGGCAGTGGCATCACTGCCCAAACTAAATTTTGATTTATTTGCCTATAAAAGTCTTCATTATTCAATGGTGATGATCATTCAATGATTGTTCTTCATTATATCATAGGAACATGTAAAAAATAATCTAAACAAAAACTGAATCGGCAAAGTGCATGAAAAACAAAATTTGTGCCACTGCCAAAACTTTTGCCCACGACTGTAAGATCTATGATCGTAGTAAACACTTTAATGAGGAAGTTCGGGTTGAATTGCTAGTTCCAAGTGTTACTGAGTAAAACTTGATGTTCATTTTATAAATGTTGGTACCATGTACTGGAGAGTAAAATACATGATATGGATATGATTTATGATTTAACTTGTGATGACAAGTTGATTTCTTAGTCAGATCACACCTTGCTTGAGACACGTGGTTTTAAAAAAAAACAGCATGGTGATGGAAAAAGTACTCAGCTTCACATCAGACTTCACTAACCAATGGGTGATGTCATGGTGTCTTTATCTATCAATTATATGTAGGCACACATTTTCCTTTTTATGTTGTTGTTTACACAAAGATTGATGATATAAAATGGGATGAGGGAAAATGTTTAAGTGTAGAATTCAAGAACCTGGTCGCACTGATGTTTTAAAAAGAAGCTTCTTCCTCTGTGTTGTCTTGCCATAAATGTAATTCTTATTCAGTGATTTGCATATGGTGGATTGACAAACAGAGATGATAACTAACCCCAATCAAGTCTGTAGCCTTTAGTCTGGGGTTTTTAATACCTCACCATCGTACTTTGTGCCTTTGGAGTTATCTTAGCCCATTTTTTGGAAGAATAACCACTCTCCATTTATATGCAGTTTGTGTAACTGTGGACTAAAGACTAACTAACCTAAAGAATATCTAAATTCTCTGAGATAACCCTGTAACCCTTTCCAACTTGCAAAATGCAAATTCTTGATCATATGTCTTCTGAGATTTTTGTTTTTTCCACAAGGCATGGTTCATATTAGCAGACAATTCTTATCAATATCAAACTCAAAATGCTGGAGAATTTTTAGAAGTCAAAGCATCTTTAAACCACACCAGCAACCATGTTCTGTTAATTCATTTTCACTAACTTCTGACTCTCATTAATGTTTGTCGATGTCATTAGGGTTAATATACTTTTTTTTTTTAAACTTCAAGGGCAGCATAATATTTTACCTTAATGCTCTTATAAAAATTCAGGTAATGACTTAGCACCTTGTCAATTATTCAAAACAAATTCTCAGTTAACATGTTTATGATGAAGCTAATTATTTTTTATACTTAAAATCCTAATATTCTTAAATAAACTACAGAGCAGAAACCTCTGTGCCTGAAGCCAAATATGTTCCGTGAAGTTAGACTTAATAGTACTGAAAACAGCTATTTTGATAAATGACCACCTTATCCACTCTGCTTGACTATTTTCAATATACCTAATGTATAATGTTATTAGCTTTCAGTGGTTTTAGATGTGCTATTTTTTTCTTTGCTTTTGTATCTTCCCAAGTTGTGAACCAGAAGTAAACTTGCAAACTGAGAGCGAGGTGCTCTGTTGGGATAATATGATAAAATGAGGTCTTTAAGATATGATGGGGCCTGACTACGAAAGACTTTGCATGCAAGGAGAAGGATTTTATATTCAATTCTGGTTTTAACTGGAAGCCAGTGAAGAGAAGCTAATCTCTATTTCTAGTCCTTGTTAGTTCTCTTGCTGTGGTGTTTTGAAACAACTGAAAAACTTTTCTGGGAGGTTTTAGAACAAGAACAAGAAATGATAATAACCACCCTAAAAGGTGACAAATACAGGGACTCATTTTTCAGCATCACTGTGATACAGGATGTTCCTAATTTTTCCTTCAGATGAAAAAAGGCAGTCTTAGATTTGTTTAATGTGTGAGGTAAAGGACATGTCTTGGTCAAATAACTCCAAGGTTCCTCAGAGTATTCCTGGTAATGCAGACTAAGTCTCTGGTTAGACACTGGCTCATATTCCAATATATGGATGTATCATTGACAGACAGAAGAAACAGCTGACATCATAGAGCACATAGTAACAGAGTGTAAGATGCAAGCTGAGACAGCATACACTGAGAGGCACAACAAACTACTGGGATATTGTACATCTTTACTACATCTACACCAGCGAAAGTGGTTTAGAGTAAAGATCTGTGGGCCTTCAAGTTTCTGTTTTGGTGGTTGACAAGCAGCAGAAGATGGCAGTTGTAGTAACTGTCTCATTCTACATTAGGAGTTTGCAGAAAAGACAGGCAGATCTAGACTCCAGATCATATATGTTTTGTTTTTGTTGTTGTTGTTGTTTTCATTTATAAAAAGTATTTGAAGTGCACTCAGATACTAATGGCTGAATATTTTTGAAAGGTGAAACTCTGAATTGAATCTGGCCATCTCAGCCCCCCCCCCATTAGCAGTTACAAAAGCTTCCTTGAAATAGCAATGAAAACACTGTCCTAATTTTCATCCCTTGTTCTATTACTAAAATATTAAGCCATTTTCTCATTCTTCCAGAGATTTTCCCATTAAATTATTTCCCTTTTTATCATTCCGTTTCTCTGCATTTATCATTTTTAAAATGAAAAGTAGATTCATTGGCATGAACATAAGTGTAATTTGGCATTGTAGCTAAGTGGTGGTACCTCAACTTCAGCACTGATTGCATAATGCACACCGTTATAAAAACAACAACTGGGATTGAAAGTGTGCATTTTTTCTGAGCATTACATACCCTGGGAAATTAATATTTTTATTATCAAAACTTCATCTATTCTAGCCAAACTGAAGTTAGCTGGCCAGTGAGAGTCCTGGTAGCCCATGATCTCAACGAAGTGAAAATGACATTGATGAGCAATTACCAAGAGTTTTTTGTACCTAAACCTAACCAATTAGCAACTAAAAATAAAAACTCAAAAACAGAAGTCTAGAGTGGTCATAAACTATACATAAAAGATGGATGTAGCCAGTATGATGTCACCCATTTGTTTTGAACTCTGCAGTTTCAGGCCTCAGTGGCCATGTTGGGTTTTATTTGGACACAAAAGTGGCCATAGTTGGATGAGAGGGTGGACTGCAGTTCCCAGGAAAAGCTAGCTAGGTTGGTTACCAAACTACATTCATAAACAGTATAGGTTAAATGCATAGACATACAGATCTGCTAATTAGTGCCAAGTAGTAGACTATTAAAATACTAGAACTTCATTCACCAAATCTGACACACAAAGTAGTTGAAGAGGCTATACCACACATCAGGTTATATTATTTATCAGATAATTCCATTAAAAATGCTCCAAAAGGCATCATTATCACAGAGGTACAGTTCACTGACTCAAATTAGTGAACATCAGGCCTAGCAGACAGTTATTGACTGTAGCTCCCTGTGTCATCAAGTAGCTAGTAGAGGAGCTGTTTTTGACACTACTGTTTTGGCTTTTTCAGCCCCAGATGTTGAAGGAGATGCTTGTTCCTAAACCAGACACTTAATGGTTTATTTAGTTATTTTTAAAATATTCCCTATTTGACAAGATGTTATTCTGAAGCACTCTTCTGGACTTTGAAAAATTATGCTAAAGGGGTAGCCAGTGTATTAAAATTTGACGCCAAGTGATCTTGACAAAGCGTCAATATGTGAGGAGTTGGGGGTAAGAACATGCTGTTCTGTGAATACTGATTACTGTGGTGACCAATTTGGCTTTAGTAAGTGGCACTCTGACACTTAACAGTAACAGAGAAATAGTCTGTCCATACATTACTCTGACATTTTGAAATAACTGTAAAATTGTTTGCTATGCATAATACCATAACCAAAAAAATTATATATATATATATTACACATGAGATTATATACACCATAATTTGTGATATGAATAAGTGTCGAGTTGCTAAAGGTGTTAAAAATGAGCCATGATTTTTAGGGTTATTGGATTCCATCCCTCTATCCTTATTTTACTGACTCTGTCAATATTTACAACAGGCTACTACTTCTATCTTTACATTTGCTTCCACATTCTCTTATCCTAACCACCAGTCTTTCACCTCTCCTTTACCTTTGCTATCTTTCTCAGCACCTCCTAAACACCCACACCCCATCCCTCCAACCCCTCCTCCACCCCATCCTCTCTCTCTCTCTCTCTCTCTTATGCTCTGGGATGCTCTGGCATCCAGATCATTGCTGCCGTCTTCACTGAAAGGCATGTGTGGCAAAGACTGAGCAAATATCAAAGGAGGGTCTATACTAAAATGGACAGCGGCAAACAAAAGAAGGGATTTTTTTCAAAACTGTAATTTAATGGATACTTAAATCTTCAGGAAATGAAACTGAAAGAAAAACAAGAGGAGAATGCAGAAGTGGACAATAAGTTGTCCAGTGGATATACACTATTCTCTTTCATGACCAAGTATCTCTACAAGTTGCAAGATCAAGAGACAGTGAACGGGTCTCCTACTCTCTGTGGCTTTGAAATTCCTTTCCAAGAGAGAAAGCAGAGATGGAGTGATAGGCAAAGAGATGGGTGAGTGAGTAGAGTGTAGCACATGAAGGGCAGCTACTGAGCTGGCAAAGGGCTGCACAGGCTAATCTACAAGTCGTGTTCAGGGGAGGCTGCGAGAGGCATCCATCTGCACTGAGTCCTTACAGGCCAAAGGCTGAGGATTAGAACACTTCCTCTGACTGTTTTTCGATCGTCGATGAACAGCACCTCTGAGCATTATGTGTGTGACGTGTTTGGAGATATCTGAGACTGACAGGCTGCTGTGCTTTATTGTTTTGGAGTTTTCTCAGTCATGACAGTTTTGCTCTGCAGAGCTGTGTTTTCCTTTGCGTCTGTCTAAATTTTTTCAATCATGTGCCCCATTGTTCTGTTACCTTCATGGGGTCCCATTAAAAGGGTTTCATGCCAAGCCTCTGGACTGATCATTCTCTATAAGAGTGCCTGGATAGGATGGCTCATTCTGGGATGTATTACTGCATCCGCCAAACACAACTCATCCCCCTTAAGGAGGTTGGAGAACTCTGGGAGCACAACCAGACCTCAGGTGGCAAAAGCCTCATATGCCTACCCTGAGCAACAACACTTAGATGTGACAAGGCACCACTCCTCCCCACCTGTCTCCATATACAGATCTCCAGCGTTGCTAAAGGGTGGTCATGGTGAGTAGTAAAACTTTCAGGTGGTGTTAATATTGAGATTAAAAAAAACAAAAAAAAACAAAACTACATACCAACAACAAAGCAAAGAGCAGGCAGTTCAATTTCAAATTTACTAGCTAAAGTCTTGATTTTAAGGTTAACATGAGTGGCTGCCTGCAATTAGAGGTATTTTGAATGATAGTACTTGTTCTCATTCATGTTATCATGCGCACTGAGGTTTCCAGTCCACATGAACATATAAAATACTAAATAGTAGCACATTACCAACAAAAAAGTTCTTCTCTCTTAGGCTCTACAAATAAAACCTGCATAAACACAACTCACATATGTATGACAGGCTACACATTTAGCTGTTGCTTAGTTAGTTACTTTGCTGGGTTTAGTTTTGCACAAGCGTTACAGATAATTCTCTATCTACAAATGCATACACAGCTCATTTACGCCATACAGTATATAGTGTTAGGTCAATTTTTTTTCGTTTTTTTTGAACAATGAGACATTTTTTTATTTTACCTGTCTAAAAAACCACTTGAGTTACAGTTGATGAAGTATATGAATACAGTATATGAATATGATGAATATTGACTTGAAGGGCATAACTTCAGCTTTAATTCAAACGGTTGAACAAAAATGTTGCAATTAATTGTCGAGGAATTATAGCCAGTTTTTTATACATAGCTCCCTATTTTCAGGTGCTTAAATGCAATTGGGCATTTCACTGAAATGTATTTCAAAGACAGGTGTGGGCAATTTCTTTATTTCTTCATCAATTAAGCAGGGATTACTATTCAGGCTCTGTAAGATCTAAGTCTCTTCTCAACAAATTCAGGGAATCCAAACAGATTATGCTACACGGCTGTATATGCTTTTGGTGTTTGTAATTCACTCACATATGCAACTGTTACAGTGTGTCACATTAGTGCTATTAAATTTTAGAAACGGATAATTTAGCAATAACAAATCCAACAACACAACTGACTGATATGATTTTCAGCATCATACTCATATTTAATAAAAATGTTTGTCTTTTTATCTATCCTGACATAAGCTAGAATTAGTTTAATTTTGTGCACAGTCACTTAACATTCAGTCAGGTATACCTATTGTGATATATCAAACTCATCATGTTGATACCTGTAAAGTCTGGGATTATACAGTCATGTAAAAAAGAAAGTTTTCACATGACTCTATGCAGTCCTGTGAGAAACTAGGTACATCCCACAATTCAATAGCTTCTAGAACCTTTTCTATGACTTTCAGTCTCTCACATTGTTGTGGAGGTATTTTGGCTCACTATTGTTTACAACATTGCTTCAGTTGATTGAGGTTGCGGGTTTGCGAGTATGCAGTGTTTGGTTTTCATCAAACATGGGACAATACATTATGGCCAGACATCACCACTTTGGTCTCATCTGTCCAAAGGACATTTCTCCAGAAGTCTTGTGGTTTACTCAGATGCAACTTTGCAAACCTAAGCTGTGCTGCCATATTCTTTTAAGAGAGAAGAGGTTTTCTCCTGACAACCCTTCCAAACAAGCCATACTTGTTCAGTCTTTTTCTTATTGTACTGTCATGAACTTTAACATTTAATATGCTAACTGGGGCCTGTAGAGTCTGAGACGTAATTCTTGTTTTTTTTTGTTTTTTTTTCTTTTTAGTTTCTCTGACCATTCCACAGTCTAACCTAAGGTTAGGGCATTCCCAGGACTTCCACTCTTGGGAAGATTCTGTTAATACACAACTGCTAGAACTTCTGCTTTTATAGAGGTGGCCACACGTGCTGCTATTTGCCCTCGTAATTCCTATGGAAGCAGTAGGGGTACTTAGTTTTGTACAGGACCGCATAGAGTCCTGTGAAAACATTCTTTTTCACATGACTGCATATGGGATATATAGTTGATTGTACCTCCATATGCTGGTGGATGATCGCAGGATCTTTTCCATGGTAAAGAAAACCCACTTTACAACATCAAGCCAAGTGAAAATCACGCTCACATGTATTTATTGAAGTCTACTGTAAAGAGAGGACATCACAATATGAAAAACAGATGGTTCATGTCAAGGTTCAAACTATTATATTATCAGTTTAACAAGTTTAGTGTAAAATTGAGTCTGCAAAAAATGTAGATGAATATCAGAATATCTGTTTCCCCTGTTTTTGCTTTAATGACAGCAGCACTTGAGCTACATAGACTCCACAAGGTAGTTTGAACCTGATTACCCATGTTATCCCAGCGCAATCTAAAAGTGTTCTAAAGAGCTTCTTGTGATGTCAGGAATGTTTGGCTTTCTTAGCTTTCAAGTGCACTTATAAATGTTTAATGAGTGTGGAGTAAAGTCCATGACAGTCAGCACTCCTTGTCTTCTTTGGTCTTTAAGTAGTTTTTCAAAGCTTTAAGGTATGTTTGAAGTGTGTTTTCCTGCTGCTGCATGAACACTATGCACCAGCCTTTTTCTCCTAGCTGCAGTTGACCAAGCAATGACAGCCTGACACCTGAATAAAGTTAAGATGAGGTTAAGGCATGAATTAAACCCCAACACTAACTCTAATGTGTTACTAACTCTAATCTGTCTCTAATCTACCCTGTCTGTCACAAATAAGAATATTTAATTTTTGTTTTTAACAAATTATTCTCCCAAGTCTTGGTGATCAGGGAACAAAGGAAATAATATTTCTAACTGACCCACATCAAAAACGATTCACAGTTTTTACGAAAAAAAACCAAAAGAGAACTCTGTCTTGGCTTTCTCCAAAATATAGGGTTAGGGCAGGGTCAGGAATGCAATGAATCAAATGACACCTGAAGTTTATCCTTTTTTAAAGTTTTGTTCTGCTCTCCTACAGACCTGTCTGCAAGCCCAGGTAGCAGTATTTAGTCAAGGGTCAGCTTTAGGCTTAAGATGGGTTTTTTTGAAGGGAACAATGGAATCAAGGATATTTGAACAGGTCAGATTAAACATAGAGTAAGTGGGGTTAGTCAAGAAACAAGTGGGCCTGTCAAGCGGTAGTGCTTAATTACTAAGCAGAAGAAAGACATCCAGCAGAAGCTGAGGTAAACATGATGGTATATGAGGTTTGAGAGGCTGACATGGAAGAGAAAGCTTGAGTATCACATTTGTGTGACGAAAAAACTAAGGTCACAAATTTCAGTGTCACAGAAAGGCAACTAGATAACACTAAATCCGGAGTATGTCCATATGTAGGGTCTTTAACTGACTGAACAATCTTAAAAAATTCTAGAAGATTTAGAACTTCATTAAGCATAGGTATGTTTAGACAGCAAATTTGAATATTAAAATTTTCCAGGAATAAAACATTGTCATATCTTGGCATAATTTCTCCCAAAAATTCAGAGTATAAAGCAATGGAGTAGATAGATCTGTTTGAAACTATTTTAGTTCATAGCTGGAATAACAGCTATTAGCTGCTTGCTGTTGAAGCAGGTTTAAAAAAGCAGGGGCTAACCCTCTACCCCAGCTGGTTGTTCAAGGCAAACTGAAATAACTAGAGTCTGGAAAAACTAGCTTAGAAAACGGGCTCAAGTCACCAACTTTTAGCCAGGTTTCTGTCACAAATAGCTAATCCAAAACTGAAAAGGTGAAGAAGTAATTGAAGATTAAAATATTTGCTTGCCACCTAGCATTAACCAGAACCAACTTTATTAAAACTGAGTCACTGACCGACTGGGATGCACAACCAATGGATTGATTCCATAAATCAATCCACCTCTGCAAACATGGGGAAAGTGATGTCATGGGAACTGGATGTGGAGTCACAGGCAGAATTCATTGATAAGGAGGTCCCATTAAGCACCAAGAGTTCAGCCCCTCAAGATCCAGGGCAAATCCACGAAAACAAGAGTGAGGATTAGCCATCAGGGAAAACACCAAGGAGTTTTTAAATTCTACTGATACATCTCCCCATTTTTCCTATCTTCTGTGGCATTTCTTATGGAGAGTGAGACAAGGTAAGTGGTAAAGGCACACAGGTATAATCACTAGAACAGGAAACATACAAAATCCTGGACTGACTGGGACTGCTCTGGATCAGATATCTAGGAAGAGCTGATGATTATAAACCAGCAGAAAAGAGAATAAAGGCATTTTGAAAAAAAAAGAAAGAAAAAAACTGACGCAAAGTGAACAGCTGCAAACAAAACAGGCATGCTACACAAACCAGTTCAAGACTGCGCTGCTGGGTACTAGCTTAGAGACTTAGAGACATCTGGCAGTTTAACTGACAGTGCTGCAAAAAACAAGCATGTGAGAGTTAGGGTCAAAAATCCCCTAGTGTACTGCTAAACATAGCAAGCTGCCCATAATATTGCCGTAACTATCCTTGAGTTAGGTATACCCTGGGTAATTTGTAAAAAATATTGTAAAAGTTGTCTATATTTCAGCATATTATATGAGTGTTGACCTTACAATATCATGTCCTCAGCCCATCATGACAATATTTATCTCAAGAAATCTTTCTTGTGTTACATTTAAATTGAGGATAACATAATAATGTAATATTAACTAATAAAGCAAGAGGAAGTTTCTGCTTTCTTAGATAAAACTAGATATTTTATGACAAAAATCAAGCCTTTTTTTATAGTCTTTTACAAATATTTATTGGCAGAGGTATTTGGTGTCCCAGGAGTATTATTTAAATGTTGGTCTCAGGATAACAAACATTCAAAATCAGGACATGCTTCTGTTACTCCCATAAATCTTAAGAGATTCATCTTTAAATAGGCCTTCTTCCTTAATCCTCTGTGACATGCTGGTATGTCTTAGTGCACTCCAAGCATTTGAGTTCTTTGTGCTGCAAATTATGTATCTGATAAAGTTGTCTTTTGTCTTTCAGTAAAGTGAACAAAGCTTGACGTATTCATATTCTGATGGTGTGCCTACTTTTGGACTGCCTAATCGTGCTTTGATCCTATTTCCACAAAGTGTTTTAGAACTCCATGCACTGCCCCCTTAGAAACCTTCAGTCTAGCCATGATTTTAAGCTGAGAAAGGTTCTCTTTGCTTAGAATATCAATCTGACTTCTGACGTTTTCATTTAGTTCTGATCCTATGTTTCTATCACAGCGCTACTTACTCAGCAATGTTTTGCTGGAAACATGAGGCACAGTAATGTTTATAACAGGTGAACAATGGTCAGAACAAACCTATAAGTAGATTAAATTAACCTGAATGTTATTTGAAGGGTTCAGTGAAAGGTGTTTCAGTTGCTCCTGTTATTTCCCATACTTTTAAACTTTTTTTTTTACTTTTTTCATCTTTTACTTCTTATTTTTGACTTGTTTTACATAATTTTCCCTGGGATTAATAAAGTATTTCTGATTCTGATTATACTCCTTTTTTAACTGAAGCATTTGTAATGATGATTGCTGACCTACTTTTATATTTTTAAAATGTGTCCAGATGTTTTCTTATTCTAACACAATTTAAAAATCTGGCAGATTTTCAAAGTGTGTTCTGACTGTTGGACCCCATTGTATGCACAGAACTGGCAGATACCCAGTTTTTAGCTACGAAATTGTGTCATATGTCTATGAGATATATGAGAATTCTTATTTCTTCACTTGTGGATTTGCATGCAAGGACTTATTTTATGCAAATTGCATTAAATTCCTATGACTGTGAACTGATATTTGCTAGTGACTATGTTTTACTGGGTTTGTGTCATACGACATAAATGTAAAACACACACACACACATATGTGAGAGAGAGAGAGAGTTTTTTGCATATTTTATTTTGAAAATCAAAAACTCAAAATCAAAAATCAAAATCTAGAAAAAGATATTCAGAACCTTAATTTATAAAAGCCCATTTGACTGCACAGCCTAAAATCTTCATGGGTAAGTCTTTACAAGCTTTGCATACTTGAACTTGGGAAGTTTAATCCATTGAAACTGCAAGTGGGCATGCATATGCAGTTTGTTCTCAAGTTGCTTCCATCTACCAGGCTCACTCATCTCTGGAGAGGACTCCACCAAGAAACTACTTGCTCAGTTTTTCTGTTTGGTATGAATCATAACTCCAGGCTTCAAATTTCTTCCATTTCATATTTACTGAGGTCACTGTGCTCCTTGGAACACTCAAAACTTTGATTTGACACCCTTATCCTGATCCATGCCTCACCACACATCTATAGCAGATGTTTGGAATCATGGCATGGTTTTTGTTCTTTGATGCAATGTGAATTGTAAGATCTTACTCAGGTGTGTGCTTTTCTAAAGTCTGTCAGATTTGCCACAGATAAAATCCAAAGAAACTATAGATGAATCTCAAGGTTAATAAACCACTTAACCACCAAGTCACCAGTGACCAATCTAGGGTTAGGGTTTGATTTGCTGTTAGCAACATGCTAAATAGGATGTTTCTCAGAAACTACAACATGTTATCTTTTAAAGGACGTCCCATGAATTGATTTTGGCAGTACAGTTTTTTCTGTTAATAGATTTTCCATTTGGATGTTCAAAAGAGGCAAAAAAAAAAAAAGAAAAAATCTAGAAAAGGGGTGGACATTAACCCAGGCCTAAAGCCCTAACTCTAAACCCTAATTCTACACCAGTCACTGCTGACTTCGTGGATGTTAAAACAGTAGGATGCACCTGACCACAACATGGGGTGCCACAGTAAAGGGTATGAATGCAAATAAGAGACGTGTTTCACTTTTTTTTACCCATTTAAAATTAAATTTAAATGTGTTTAAAAGTGCAAAATTCAACAGTACCTGCGTAGGTGAAACCAATCTACAGAGTGCAGTAGCTCCAGCTTTTTACACATTCTTACTGTGAATAAGAAAGTAGTGGTGCAAAGATGGTAAGAGTGTTAATAATAATCATCGTTGTTGTAAGAACACCATGTGAAGGGCAGTAGATATGTGAGGACATACTAAGCTTCTTAAGGTGACACAAGAAGAAGGATTTGATAAGATTATACGTCATCATTTACTTATTTATTGTTAATTTATACAGGGACAAGTATGAAATACAAGCCATGCCACATACCACAGCATTTACAGCTCAAGCTTATTTTGCAGTGCCCATTCATAAGGCAGCCTTTAAAACAGATGAAACTGAACAATATGTACATAAGTACTTTTTACAGGGCTGTCAATTTTTTTTTTTAACAATTCATAAAAAATATGTATATATATATATATATATATATATATATATATATATATATATATATATATATATATATACATATATATATACATATACACACACATTTTTTCATTTATTTATTTATTTTTTTTCTTAAACTCCT
>VUQI01027225.1:0-21295 GCA_015106735.1 Paratilapia polleni
ATCCCAAGTGCTCTTGAGCTTCAGGGAACAAACTGATGAGCAGACATTCTCCTTCAGGAATTTCTGGTAGAGAGCAGAATTCATGGTTCCATCAATTACAGCAAGTCGTCCAGGTGCTGAAGCAGCAAAGCCGCCCCAGACCATCACACTACCACCACCATGTTTGACTGTTGGTATGATGCTCTTTTTATGAAATGCTGTGTTCGTTTTACACCAGATGTAACAAACCTTCCAAAAAGTTCAACTTTTGTCTCATCAGTCCACAGAATATTTTCCCAAAAGTCTTGGGGATCATCAAGATGTTTTTTGGCAAATGTGAGACGAGCCTTTGTGCTCATTTTGGTCAGCAATGGTTTTCTCCTTGGAACTCTCCCATGGATACCATTTTGTCTCTTTCTTATTGTTGAATCATGAACACTGACCTTAACTGAGGTAAGTGAGGCCTGCAGTTCTTTAGATGTTGATCTGGGTTCTTTTGTGACCTCCTGGAGGAGTTGTCGATGTGCTCTTGGGAGTAATTTTGGTTGGCCGGCCACTCCTGGGAAGGTTCACCACTGTTCCATGTTAAATCATCATTTAAAAACTGCATTTTGTGTTTACTTGTATTATCGTTGTCTAATATTTTAATTTGTTTAATGATCTGAAACATTTAAATGTGACAAACACGCAAAACAATAAGGGGCAAACACTTTTTCACACCACTGTACATAGACAAAAAAAAGGGAAAGTTTTTAAGTGACAACAACATGAACTCTGACCAACAGTCAGACAGACAGACAGACAGATGGATCTGAGACAAAGGACATTTGTCTTTAGAGGGTAATGCAGGGCATCTCCTCTTGTCTCCTCACTCCACAGCCTGCCCACCCAACTCCTTCCTCTCAGAATAACAGCATACAGTACAACAGCAACTCAGTGTCATAAGTGTAGACTCTTTGTGAAAGTGTGTGTTTAAGAGAGAGAGAAGGGAGGGGAGGGGAGAAGAGAATGATGGCATGTGTTTGTATTTGAATATATATGCAAGTTAGTGTAATCATATATGTATAGACAGAGATTGTAATTGTGTGTCAGCCTGTGAGTGATGTGAAAGACAGCTATTGTGTCAGAGGGGAAATGCCACCTCTGTTCACTAAGAAGTCATTATCATCTTGACTCTTCACTGTACTGAGAGAGAATTTAAAGAGATAGCAAACATTTAACTCAGCAGACAAAATCAGGAAACTAAACTGGTGAGGGAATGTCAAGATTTCATTCAGCAACAACACACACACACACACACACACACAGTGTGACTTGGTGATGATTCACCAAAACTTTCCTTATAGTATGAAAAGTGTGAACTTTACCCCATTTACTCAACCTTGTGCAATTGCAAAACATGCAGTCAAACACACTTATGATTATGATCAATTATGATAACCATTGTAGAGAAAAGGTGAAACTCTTTTTTTTTTTTGTCAAAAACTTTTTGAACTCTACAAGAAAGGAAGGAAAGTGTGGGCGACCTGCCAATGGTGTACAAGCACTATCTGATCCTTGACTTAAATAATTTTATTACTAAATTTAGTAGCAAATTTAAAACCAATTCAATATTAGCCAATATATTCACTGAACACACACAAAAAAAGATTTTCAGTGGCTGTTTTAATTAAGAATTATAAAATGGGAGACTAAGTAATATAAAAGACTCTTCAAGTCAAGTACATTTTTCTCTAAAACATTTAAATGTTTTATAGTGAAGCCAATGCATCAAAATCTAATAAATAAATAAAACATAATGAGTATCATAGGATTAAGTACTGTATAAGATTGAATAAAATAGTTTAGTTTCAACAGAGAAAAACAGAGACACCTCTCTGCTGCCCTCCAATGGTTGGCTGAGGAGGTTGGCTCTTCATCATCATTCTTCATTTAAATTTTCTAATGCCCACATACCTTTCACCAAAAATGTCTGTTTATGGTTATGTGGCAAATCTGATTTTATCTTCTCTTATTAAGGTTGTCTATTATTAAAATATTATTTTCTTTTATGCACTGTTTTTTCTTTAGTCTAAGTCACCCAAGAAAAATACATTGTAGTGTGTCTCATATGGTCTAGTCAGGGTTCCCACTGCCTCATAATAAATGAGCAAAGTGGTGTCTACATACGCCTTTTAAAATGCCAGGTTTTTGTGATGTTAAAAAAATTTTTTAAATCTGTGGGGTGACCTGAAAAAGGATGTGCACAGGAGATGCACTCACAATCTGACAGCCAAGTTAGGATGTGCCATCCTGACAGATTCCCACCCAAAAACACTAAATGCTGTATTAAAATCAAAAAGTGCTTCAACAAAGTTTTAGTTGAAGAGTGTGATGTCTACTGTCCATTGTCTAAAAAGTAAGTGCACTATGACACTCATCAGCTCTGCCATATAAATGTCATTTTAGTCCATTGTTAGGTTCTCAGGCAACGTGATGGCATCATAATATATCATTTATATCATAATATTCAAGTTTTGTGAAAATAAATGTTATTATCATGAAATTAAATTGATAAAATGCTTTTATAAGGTGTTATAGGTGCATAAATGTTAAAAATTGGTCATTTTTGCCCATTGGGAGGTGGTTATTAGGCATCATGATGATGTCATAATACCTGATATAGATAAGAACCTTCATGGGCCTAAAATGTACCCGTGTGTCAAGTTTGGTTACCGAACTCCTGATCATGTAGGAGGAGATTGCGGGCAAACAGACAGACAAAGATTTGGTGTACTACAATAAGATACTGTATGTGATTCATGTTGCTTTCAAAATGTACATTTTCCACACTTCAGTCCACTTGAAGGAAATATTAGGCCCAGTATTTAAGTTACAATACAAGAGTTAGAACTCTGAGGTTGAATGCTAATTACATTCACCTTAAGGCTAAAAACTTCAGTACAGGTTTTTTCTGTAAAGCAGATTTGTTGTGAGTGTATGCAGGAGCGATGCCAGAAAAAAAGCTGTGCGCACTGTAATGGTAAACATACATGTTCAAACTAATTATCTAACTTATTCTTAATTTGAATGACAAATAGAGATCAGCAAATTTACAAACATAAAAAAAAAAATAATTTGGCCTTTCAGTTCCAGCTAACCTAGCTTATTATTACATACTTTGAACATTAACAAAAACTTGAATTGAAATGTCTGCTTCTCTCTTACCAATACGACCCAAGAGTGACTGTCCAATGTCTTTGATGTCGTTGTATTCATGCAACTTATCAATATGATGCTCCAGCTCCTCTACTCTGTATCCCCTAAAACACACACACAGACACACACACAGTCTCAGCAGATTTATGCAAATTTTCATATGCAGGCACAGGCACAAAACTATAAACATCTCAAAAAAAGGCAAAACTTCTATGTGCAGACAAGAAGTCAATGACGTGGGTGGATCATTACCTCTGAGTAATGAACCACTGAACCACCACTACCCATACTATTCTAGTTGGACCTCAAGATAGAAATACTGCAAGAAAAACACAGCTGTACTTACTCAGCCTCCAGCTGTGCTATCTCTGTATCCAGCTGCTCTCTTCTCCTCTCTAGCTCCGCCACCTCCTCTGCAGGGCTGACTTTAGCACTCTCAAGTACTTGAAGCTGTGACAATCATGACAGGGGAAGGCATGTGTGGCATGCTATACATGACTTTGTGTGTGTGTGTTATAGGGAAGACAGTGAAGCTACTTACAGGTGACTTGAAGTGGGAGTGTACTTTCTTAAACTTTGAGAATGGTGTTCTACAGAAAGAAGGAAGGAATTACTCATGGAAAAAGATGTTGATAGAATGAAGTGTAATTTTGTCAATTCAACAATAGAAACAATAACTCAATGTCAGATTTACAAAAAGTGTGCACAACATTGGACAATTCTCTATACATAATACACGAACGGCTGTGGCTCAGGAGGTAGAAGCAGGTCGTCTACTAATTGGAACGTTGGTGGTTCGATTCCTGGTTACCCCAGTCTGCATGCCGAAGTGTCATGAGTATGAGTGAATGTTAGAAAAAGCACTTAAGACTAGAAAAAAAAAGTGCTTACATAGATGTTTGTAGGTGTGTGTGATTGGGTGAATGAGACATGTAGTATAAAGCGCTTTGAGTGCTCACATAGAGTAGAAAAGTGCTATATAAGTACCAGTCCATTTACCAACAAGCACATTATGTCACCTGTGTTTTAAGTTAAGTGAATTCCATCCTGTTAAACTTGGAGCTTAAGTCAAATCTGTGTATTTCCATCAGCTTGCCAGCTTTGGGAGCTATGGCTAGAAATACCTGCCACTAAATTTTCTCCGGTTTTTCTTTTTGAAAAGATTGCTGTTATTATACATATTGTTTTATTTGACGTGTTAAGCAAAAAGCACACATTTTACATGTGCATTCAAACCTTAAAGCGTGAACAGAATAAGTGGAGCACCCAGATGTAGGTGGTTTAATGATACTGCAGACCTAATAACAGTTTACCAAAAATATAGAAAATGCATTGGTTTATGCAATTTCCCGCATAGAATCCCTTTCAAATAACATTTTTGGTTTACGTGCTTATCTTACGAAGCTTTGCACCTTTATCAATGCTCTTTCTGTAAAAACCAAAGTTGTTAAAAGTGTTTCCTCTGCTAATATAGAGCAGATGTTGCTAGATGTTCAAAAGGGTGTAATTAACGCTGGTGTACAGCACACATCGCCAGATGGTTAACATAGTGAAACGGAGTTATGGCAAGCCTACTTTTAAACTGATTGATATTGGTCAGAACTACATGGCATTCGTATTTTTATTCAGTGTTAATAGACAGCAGACATTTAACCTTTAGCCTTTCCCCTGGCTAGCCTAGCGTTAACTGCTAACTAGCTGAAGTTAATGGTAAACTATCCTTAAAGTTACCTTTTTAGCGCTCCTTTCTTTGAGTCGTTTCCCTCCGGTGTCGAAACTGGGTAATAACTTGCACTACAGTGGGTTTCAACGGACTGCTCTGTATTCATATTGCCCTGAGGAAATATGTGTGTTAGTGTTAGTTTAATGCAATGAACGCCAGCTGAACACTCGCAAAATAGGAAGTTTGCAGTTCGCGGCTAATGGTAAACAGAGTGACAGCGTAATTTGATTGGATGTTGAAAACGAGAGGCGGGACTTGGAGACAAGGTTTGACCACATGATTTGGAGGTAAGACATGTACTGTTTTATCGCTAAAGGGTACTGGGGAAAAAAATCCCACCTCAAACAGTGTTGTTTACTCATTATACTCTGTACTTTTAGTGTTATAATAGTAATATATACCACTTACATTACATATCCCACTTACATTAGGCTGACTTTATGTCAGCAAACCGTTTTTTTGACTCTTTCCGAGATATTATTAGTTCTTGAGCCTTACAGCTATTCCAAAATGAGAGTTAAGATAACATTTAGTGCTTAAAAAAAAAAAAAAGAAAAAAGACTCATCGTGGGACTAAAACCGTAGTTGAGGTTTTCAGTCACCTGTCCAGCACAGATGCCACGACTATGTTTAGGAAATAATTTGCTTCATGACTACAACAAAATCAGTGTCCGCATTGACCATCAGATGGCGATAAAGTACTGTTTAAGTTGACTCCATTATTTCTCTCTCCATCGCATCTCTCACTTGATTTCCTCTCACAGCATTTACAGGCTCTCTTTGATTCTTCCACCCCTGTCTGAAACAACCCACACACTTCTTGACTGAGAAGAATATTGCATAATCAGAGAGATATTCTGCGGCATATATTCATGGGCTAATCTAAATAGAGTGTACTCTAGACGGTTCACCAAACAAGCTGCCTCTCAGACTGATTCAAAGCCACCGGCACTTTAAATCTAAATCTGTGGTGGATTATCAAAGCAAAAGGTCACGTTCAATCCACAAAAACACACACACACATACACTTTTCCACCGCATATTTGGGCCAGAGTCTTTCCAGTTCAGTTCACTGGGTAAGTACAAAAGGAAGAGGAATACAGGAAAGGATTTAGCTGTTTAAAAAAAAAAAAACAACACATAGAAACAGACTTCATAGAGACAAAAAGAGGGTGAGGCAGAAAGAGAAAGACAAACAAAATGTGTATCTAGGGGAGCTGATGTTGGGGTGTGGTGGACATAAAATCCAATCCATTTTGTGTTATGTCCTCAGGATTCATTGCTTATTTATCGGTTGTTATACAGAAACAGAGAGGGTTGGGGAATGAAAAATTCAGACAGGAGGAATGCCCTTTCCTCCTTTCAGAAATTGCAGTATTACACACTGGGCAGTAATGGCTCCCGCATGCAGTCGTGTGTGTGTGGGGAAGAGAGATTTATGGAGAATGTCTATTTCTACCCATCTCTGACACAGCAGTAAGAATCTGAGAGGAATATGTGTTTCTGTTACTAACAAGATCATTTATTTTTGTGTCCAAGTTTTGTCAATTTGTGAGAAAGAATACATATTACTGCATTGTTGACGCAAATGTTTTTACATGTCACAGCAAAAATAACATTGTTACTGTCTGCGAATGTCTGTTATGTTGGTTGTACTTTTGAATATAGTCTGAGCAAAGTACTTCATCAGGTCAAGGTTGATATAAATGTAGTCAGTGTGATGACCATATTGGGGACATTTGGAAGGAATAATCCTTTATAACAGTCAGCACTGCAATATTTGCTCACATGTGCCATATTTGATAAGAGTGCTGGTGTTTAAAATGGCGTGAAACGTGCAAACTAGTTCAGGCAGGCAACTCGAGCTGCACTGCATCCTACAAACTAATATCCCTCACGGTCCTCACGTCATATACCAAGCGCACCCTCCCAATTTGGCAGTCTAGTTAAGCTGCAGAACCTCCCATCTCTCCCTGTGACATGTCAGTGCTGCTGTAGTCCTGCATCGCTGCATGGTGTTTCAAACCCTCCACCACCCCAGTATCCACCTGTAGGCTCTGGGATGGAAGGATGTTTATTCATCAGTTTCTCATATTTGTGGGGAGTGATGAGCTCGGACCTTAGACACCAAACTCTAACTCTATTCTACTGCTGTAATATATCAGTCTCATATTGAGTTGACAGACTGAACTGTACCTACAGCTGGCCCTATAAAACGTGCTATCTTTATAGAATTCACAGTAGCAGCTGACTGCTGTGTGTGTGTGTGTGTGTGTGAATGTTATCGAGTGTCTACATGGGTGCATTATTTAATGCTCATAGGCTGGCAGCTGCAACAGACATTCTAACTCACTATTTATTACACTAACAGTGTCTGTTTTATTGAAGTGCTCAGTAAAGCATGAGAGTATGGTAGCATGCATACTACACTAGCATCCTGAAACTAAAGCAGTTAAATGGAGTTCAGCCATCATAAATTTTTTGATGTATTTTCTTTTCCTAGTCTGACATGTTGGTACATGTTGCATGCTAGGTTCATTATGCTGAATAATGAGTTATCGCTGAGTTTTGAGCTTTGTCTTCACAAACTATTCACTGAGAAAGACTGCGAGTTGTAGTTAGGAATCTCCAGAAAATGGCAGGAAGCTAAAATTATGTCAAGTTTTAATTTGTCAAACTGTAATTTTGCATTCAACATATTTTTTATAATCTATGAGCACTATACCACTTTCCTTGGATCTGTCTTTTATACTGATTGTTCTTTGTGGAAAAGCAGAAGGTAGACAACCACATTTACAGTCCAGTGTATGAATGTAATCACAAATCATAGTTTTTCTTGCTATGCTGTTTGTCATTTCTTCATTCCCTGCAAACAGATTTATATTCAGCCTGGCAGAATTTCTGGTACAGTTATGTCAAAATCTTATTTTCTTCAATCCTATTTATATATTTAAAAAGAAAACATAATGGGGAGTAGGTGGAAGAGGTCCTGAGAAAAGTGAGTGTAAAGAAAGTCTACCAGGAGAAGAACATGGGAATGTGGAATAGAGGGAACATGGCAGGAGCTTGAAACAGCAGGACAATAAGGAGGAAAAGGAAGAGGAGGTAGGAAGATTTGGTTTTGTAATATTAGTTGGAAAGCTTCTGGTCTATCATGTTCATAATTCATGGAATCCCAGCTCCTCCTGCTGGGGAATTAGGGCCAGGGACCATAAAATAGGCACAGAGGAAGAGAAATCTCCAGAGATACACTGGACAGACAGAGTAAGAGAGAGTGAGCACACTGCTGCTGGGTGAAATGGATGATGCAAAGCATGCTACAAAACATCGATACACCTTGAAAGGCTGTGCTACTTATGGTGGAGGTGATTATGCCTCTAAATAATTCACATAGCTTGCACAACCTTTCATTTACACAAACATAGTATAAATATATATGTAAATAAATAGCCCACAGGAATGCATCAGAAAGTACATTTTTGGAATCTGGTTGGAATAAATCTTAGGGCCAGCTTGTAGAAGGAGCAATTTCTGTTTATATTTAGCTATTCAAACCAGCATCCATGCCTCTGATGATTTTATTTTGATGGAGCTGGGCTCCATTCTGTAAACAGTAATGCTGACATGAAACTGAGATTAAATTTGATCAGACTTTTTTGTTGAATTTCCCCCAAGAAAGGGAAATTGTTCTTTCAAGTAGATGAATAAAGGAAAATAAACTCCACTGAACCTGCCAAACTGTGTAAAAGACAGTAACATAAAGGTACCATCACTGAACCATGTAAACTGAACAAGCTCTTTGTTATCCAGCTGTCCTGCAACTTATACTCCACTTTTGTCTCCGTTGGTGCTAGTATCACTACACGTAAATTATGCTGACTGTAAAGAGAAAAAAAAAATCTCCTGCTAGTTTGTCTTGTGGGTGGAATGCTAGTGTGACAGTAATTCCCTGTTACAGTGCTGGCAAATCATGTAGAAATAAGTAGGAGTTTGAATATATATCCACATCAAAGGGAATCCATCACAATCTGAAAGGTTTTTCATGTCTGAAGCCATTCTGTTGTGTTAATGCCGTCACAAAATGGCTATTCATGTCTCAGCCAGGGAGCTCTGGGTTGGAAATCAGCTCTTCTACGCCTCCATCTGTCTGTGTGTTCTGTGGTATGTGCTATTTTTCATTCATTTGCTCTGACTCATCCTTCTAATAACTACCCCTATTTCCTCTCTGAAATAGTTTTCAGTTGTTTTCCCATTGTATGATTAGTCGCCGTGCCTCTCTGACTCATTCAGTTTATTCCCCGAATAAAGCTTTGCGTTTTATTTTTCTGTGTGCCTGTATGAATGTCTTTTCATTGATCATCATCTCCTCGCCTCTAACTGTCAGTTTGATTTTTCATCAGACCGCACCTGATTCTTGTTTGCTGCCCTTCCCATTCAAACATGTTTGCTGTCATGACTCTCACCTTGTTGCCCAAGGGCTGACTGGATCTGTATGTAAACAGACTGTTGTTGCAGTTCAGCCCTCAGCAGGAGTCACTGCTTTTTGTTATTGTTTTGACTGTTATTGCTTCCTGAAATTGATATTGAAAAACAATATTAGTAGATTCAGTGGCTTCCCTTTAGATATATTTAAACTTGTAAGCTTTAGAGAAAACAATTTTCAGCTGGTCCTAGGCAATAATGATAATTTCCCTCCTTGAGCTGATATGAGTCACAGATGTTGGCTTATTAACTCATTCAACAGGAAATAGCCAACATACACACCCAACAAAACAGAATTAGATTGCTGTTTTTTAATCTAGAATAAGAAAAAAAAAACAACAATTTTTCTTTAAAGAGCAATCCCAACAAAGCTAATCCTTCAAGACAAAATATGTTACATTTATTGCTTGGAGAATTCTCTGCCACACAGAGCACTTCAGCTATCTGATATTTAACCTGTATTTAGAAGCTCACTTAATAATTATAATCCAGGATGATGCACGGTGCGTTTAGCTGAATCCACAGCATCCACATATGATCCTATGGAGTCCTACCCAGGGGGGTACGCATTCTGATTACATTAATGCACACTTTTGAAACCTTTATCTGAGGAGCCTCCACTTTGTATAAAAGTTCACAATGCAAGCGACTTCTGAAATGTGCAAATGTGAATGTAATAAATGACCCTCCAGGCTTGTGACTCATCTAGAATAAATAGTAGAAGAAGAAGATTTTCATACTGTTTTATTAGCAACAATGTGTCTGTTAGCTATATATTAGAAACAAGAAGAGAAACATTTTCTGCAGTACTGTACTGAGTCTGAAAAACCAGCTGGATCATAAAATAAAGCAAGTAATTCAAAGACTTTAAGGTAAAAGCAACACTGCATTTCAATATACACTTGTAATAATAATAATAATTATAATGATAGTAATAATAATACATTTCTCCTATACTTCTTTATGGCACTAAATTTCCTGTGCAACTGTCACATAGTTTTAGATTCAAAAATAATAACATTGAGAACTATTGTGTGTCTGTGTGTCTGTATGTGTGAGTGTATTCATATGGCTATCTTTGTGAGGACAAGTTTAAATTTTAGAGAACGCTGCGAGTGAGGACATTTGTGCCCTTTATCACTTTCTCACCCAACAGGTTGTTTTGTCTTGGCTTTAGGGTTAAGGTTTAGGTCATATAGGTAAGGGTTTGGGAGCTAGTTGTGATGGTTAGGATAAGGGACTAGGGAATGCATTGCAAATGAGTGTCCTCGCAAAGTTAGATTTAAAAACGTGTGTACTGTGGCTTAGTGTATTTGCAGGAAAGCACATTTTACCAAAGGAAGAAATAAAAACAAAATCACTCACTGTTTCACAGTTCGAAAAAATAAATGAATAAAAAAAAGTCAGAGACAGAAAAAGGGAGAGGAAGTACAACAGCTTTTACCATCCATTTGTGAGAGAGGAAGGTAGGTGGGTCCACAAAGGACAATCCAATCAACTTCAAGTCCCTCCCACAACCACCAGCATTTCCTCTTTTGAATTCAAGCAGTAAATAATTTCACTTATTAATGGTGTGTTCTCTGTCCATAAAAGTCACCGACTGCTCCTCCAGTCAGAAAATTAGCCCTCCAGCCAGGCCAGTCAGCCAAGCACAGAAAATAAAAACAATCCCAAGAAGGAACACTGAGTACCTCAGAGCAAGAGCACATATTCTTCAGTCCAATGAATGGAGAGAGGAGAGAGACTGCAGTGTATGTTATGGCCTCTTAAATATTTATAGATGTGCCTTTAAAGGTGAATCTTTAGCCCAAGAATCCATATATCAGTAAATCAGAGACAACACAAGGAATGTAGTGAAAGTCCACAAACTTCAGTGAAGAACTATAATCAAGTTCACATTGAAAGTTTAAGGTGATGCTGTAAAAATGTTCTGCTTTTCTGACTGCCGTCTACAACTTGAGTCAGTGTGGTAGCATTAATTAGTAAAATAAACATTTACAAAATAGTCGAAAATCCATTTTTGTTTGTTATATAATCTGTTTGGGTCATTCTTTGCATTAACACAAATTTAGGATAAAGAAATAATATAATCCCTTCACCCTCTACAATAAATGTTTAAAATGTTATTGCAACCCACCTCTGGGTTCATTATACACAGGGATCATCAGTTGTGTATAACTGGATGGAATAAAAAATTCTGGTATAACAACTGATCGAGATACACACACACACACACGCACGCACACACACACACATGCATGCTGGTACACTCACATATATGCACACAACTGAAGATCACAATCCTTGTTGGCACCTAATCCACCCTACCTGCAAGAACACAGAGGTTTTTTCTCTTCCGAAGTGTAAAATACTGTATATACACTGTGTTTTCAACAGATGCTCCTAGAAACCAGTCTCCCATCAAACTGCACGCCTCTGTGAAAGGATGAGGAAAATCTTCTGTGAGCCCTTTATGTCTTAAACTGTTATGGCCTAAGTTAGGTCTGCCTAAAATGTTTGTGAGTGGCAGCTAAAACATGACAACCCCCTCCCTTCTGCACTGGCTGTGAGCGATATTTGATAATCTCTATAATCTGTGGATGGAGGACCAGACAGACCATTACATCATAAGAGAGAGAAACACTGGACTTCTCCTAATCATATTCTGTTTGCAGCAGCTCTGGAAGAGAGAAATTCCCTACTGATTTTTCACATGTCATGAATCTGCCTGTCCTTCATGCCATGGGGAGAAAAGTCCAGTAGGGCAACACAGACTTTATCAAATCATAAACGAAATCAATGATTTTGTTAAAAAAAAAAAAGAAAGATTCAAAACAAATCAAGCTTATGTTGTTGGTAATTTAACATTTTGGAACACTTTATATTGGCCCAAGTGTGAGGTCATGGACCTGAGCATAGTACCTTTGAAAAAACTGTCCTGAGAGCCAGTTGAGTCCTCCATTCTGCAAAAGGTGACTGGTAGAATGAGACCAGACTAGATCAGACTACACAGGTCAAGATGACAAAAAACACAGTCTGACTCATGTCCAGTCCAGCCCAGGCCATTCAGACAAATTTAAGCATAAGCTTAAAATGAGTTAAACTTCACCCAGCTAAACATCAGTACTGATGCTACAGCTGCGTGTGAACATTTCCCTCATGGTAACTGAACGGGCAAGGTTTGGTTTACGATAGTTTGAAATGTTTACAGGCACTGGCAGGTCCAGATCCTGCTGCTGGACACTGCGATAGCTGATCCGGTCCCCTCCGTTCCTCAACCCATCTGGTTGGTGGTGGAGCTGCGGCTGAGGCGGCTGGAGGTAGAAAGGCATCTCATAGTGTGTACAGGACGGACAGAAGGTCTGTGAACGTGTCAGTTTCCTGGCCATTGGAGGGGTGGAAAAAAGGGCAGGGCCATTTGGGATGGAGGAGGCGGCGGCTGTAGCCGCCACAATGTTGTGATTAGAGTGAACCGGCGGGAGGCGTGATGTAACGGCAAAGTCTGGCTCCTCCTCCTCCGACTCAGACTCTTCCTTCTTGCAGCAATAATACTGATGGAAACAGAAGAATGGGAGTGGGACATAGAGAAAGATGCAAAAAGCAGAGATGAGAGAATAAAGACAGAAAATAAGAAAAATTACCAAATGATGTAAAATTTACTTGAGAGAGAAATGTCTCAATGACCACTCAACTTTCCCATGAGAGGTTCTTTAATTCACATGTTGTAAACAGGCTCCAAATTTCAGCTGATATAGTGTGGTTGTGATATGACCTAGTTTTCAAATTAATTTCTGGCATCTTGCCATCTAATATCTGCTGTAATTTGGGATTACTTTTCATCCAAAGAAATGCCATCAGGAAAAGATCTTACAATTTCCCTCTAGCTATGTTACCTGGTTCCCACATGATCGTGGTAAATGGACTGCATTTATGTAGTGCTTTTATCCAAGAAGCTTTAAACCTTGCCTTTTATTCATCTTTTTACTCACACAGCATGCACTAGACATAGACTCCTTCACTTTTTGCACACTTAATATAGATTTAACTTCAGTCATCACCTAATTTACACTTAATAATATACATTAAGTGTAAATTAATGTATATTTTGTTATATATTATATTATATTTTATTTTTTTATTTTTGTAAATTTTTTGAAAGTCAGAAATCCCATTGTTGTGGTATTCCAAAATGTGTTCAGATACATTCTGTTTGCTTTAGTAATCCTTGATATTTGTCTAGAATCTAAGTGGAGTCTACCTTTGGCAAACTGAAATGACTGAACATAGTTTAGAAAGGCACACCATCATATAAGGTCCCACAAGCAATGCTGCACGTCAGGATCAAAACCAAGAAGACCAAGGGACTCTCTGTGAAGCGTAGAGCAAAGATGTAAAA
Source organism: Paratilapia polleni (assembly GCA_015106735.1). Taxonomy (NCBI): domain Eukaryota; kingdom Metazoa; phylum Chordata; class Actinopteri; order Cichliformes; family Cichlidae; genus Paratilapia; species Paratilapia polleni. Next base: position 13,779 of record VUQI01027225.1, read on the forward strand.
TGGTCTAAAGCTCTGCCCTCAATAATTGTGAAACGGAAGAAGTTTGGACTCCTTGAGTTGGTCATCCTCCCACACTGAATAACTGAGCAAGAAGGGCTTGGTCAGGGAGGTGACCAAGAACTCAAAAGTCACTCTAAAGGGTCCTCACTAGAGAAGGACAGCAGCAATTCATCGCCCATGGCTTTAGACAGAAGCTAATCTGAGTAAAGGGCAAATGACAACCTGCTTAGAGTTTGCCAAATAACATTTAAAGGACAGTGAGAACACAAGGAAAAAGATTCTCTTGTCTGACGAGAGAAAAATTAAACTCTTTGGGCAGTCAACCAAGCCAGTATTTCTGGTAAACCTGTCTAAAGATTCCTTTCCTATAGGTTGTTACATACAAGTTGTACAGTAATACAGTACAGTAGATGAAATGAAATGGTAAAATTGTGATGAACTCACAATAACTGTAGTGAGTGTCTCATCCTGGGCTGACAGATCACGTGGTCTTTGGTCAGATCAAGTCTCACTCTTAAAACAACTTCACTGCTTGAGGTAAACATGTTTTATATTTGGAGAAAAGGAGGTGTGGTAGTGTACAATTTGCAGGTAGTGTGCATATGCAATAATGCAATATACTGTATGCATTTTATATATTAATTTGTATGATTAATTGTATAATATTTAATTTTTAGTTGAGAACTTTGCTCTCAATTGTTTTTCCTTTTCCACTGGTTTAAATAAATGTATCTATTACCAAGAAAGCTGATACAATTGAGAGTCACAAGCACAGTTATACAGATTAAAGCAACATGATTATTTAACACAAAGTGCAATTTCTTACCTGCAGCTCTGCCAAAGTAAAAGTCAAAGTAAATACAATGAACGAAACAGATGCTGATTGCAGCTCTGATCTCACCTGCAGCCTACAGTAGCACAGTACTGCGATGATAAGGAGTAATATAACTGAAGCTAGAATTCCACCAGTGATGACCACAGTCCCGGCTGTCATTCGAATTGCTCTCCATCAACACCCTGCAAAGAGGAGGAGGAGGAGGGAAGGTTGGGAAGAGAGGAAGAGACAGAGAGAGAGAGAGAGGGATGGGAGGGGGGCATAGAGGAGGGTAGGGAGTGAAATGAAGGAGCAAAAAGGCACACAATTCATCAGTTCAGTAGCTTCATTAAGTAGATTATAACTGTGTGTCATCTCAGTGGTGCTTATTGAATTATCCAGCAGCTAGGAGACATGTAATGGAATCATCCCACAAGTGCTGTTCATAATATAGACAGGACCTCAGACTGGAACACATAGAAAAAAAAGAAGCTGCAAAAATGTCGAGAGCAAAGAGGTAAATGGTACCACAGACAGATAAAGATAGAGAACGCAGTCAGACTGGACAAATGATGTGACAAGTAAAATTTGCAAGCAAGCGGAACAAGATATTTTTCACCCTGCTGTGGTTCAGCAAAGAACAGACAGAAACCAGTCCAAAAACAGAGTAATCTGAGGTAGTGTGCAAAGCAGATGGGGGGACTGATACTGACATTTATTCCATCAATCGGCAGGACTAATGCAAGTGAACAGCCATGACCTGTGAATTCTGTCTTTAAGTCAAAGGTCACAGCACAGACAAATGCAAATGCTGTCACAGGAATTTGAAAGTGGAGTTAGCATGCCATGCTTTTGTGTGATTCACAGATTTCAAGTCACAATGTTTGTGTAATCTAAGTGAGACTAAAGTATTTTGACTGATATTTTTTGGTTCAAATATCTTGGTTTACATTTCACATCCAGGTGGAACTTATGGAGGGTGAATTGTACAGTATTTTATAAGAAGACTGGTCACAGCTTCGGTTTATGAGCTCGGGTCACAGTTGGGCTGGAGCCTAACCCAGCTGTCATAGGGCAAGAGCCGGACCCTGGACAGGTCACCAGTCTATTGCAGGACTAATACAAGGAGACAGTCAACTAGTCACACCTACGGACAATTTAGAATCATCAGTTAACGTAACATGCATGTCTTTGGAATGTGGGAGGAAGCTAGAATACCTGGAGAGAGACATGGGGAGAACATGCAAATTCCACAGAGGAAGGCCCCCACCAGCCGGTGGATTCGAACTGTGAGGCAATTGTGCTAACCACCACACCGCCGTGCCGCTGTGTATAAGTTACACATTATCATAAGTTATTATTTAGTCTCAATGATAAATAACATTTTTGAAAAACCCTGAAGGTACTTGTCAGATGTTGGCACAGACCTTTTCCCTTCATTATAGTCACAATCTGGAAGTGTCATAGAATCACACCAACACACTGTATTGTGGATAATTGCTTGAAACCAAAAATAGGCCAGCGGGCTTGTTGCTAAGCTATGACTCAATGGTGCAAGCCATTGTCGGCAGCAAGCACACTGCAGTATAGGCCCATGTTGTCAAGATCTAACTTAAATGTGACATGGACAAACACTAAAATAGAAATACTAAAAATAAACAGGACTGCCACACAAAATAGGGACTAGTCATATTATAGGATTTTCTGATTCTCCAGTATCCAAGTTACACTGACTTTGCTCCATTTTCTGCTTTCACAACCTGATGTAAAATGATGCTCAGCATCCATCAGCTTGCTCACATTAAGTTTACTGTCAACTGTGTGTCAGTGGGTATTTGGTATTTACCAAGCCACCTGAGATCTTCTCACCCAGAAACAACTGTAAACTGAATTCCTTAGTCATTACATTTAAGTTAAACTGTTGAAATCATCAACTATATAAAATAATACCTTTCACTGTGGTGTGTCTCTCTAGAGGTGCTTTACAAAGTTAGAATGGATGTCTCTATGGTAGCTATCTACCCGGTCGCCAAACACAGCGCAGCTTCTCCTCATTCAAGCTTCAATAGAGCTGGACTCTAATCCAATCTGCAGGCCACACAGTGCACCAACCAAATCAATATGGAGGACAAGAAAGAACAGAGCATTTTGGCCTTAAAGGCTTCTAGTTTAATTGAAAGGGAAATTTTGTGATTCAATGACAATGTGGTTGTCAGGAAAAGAGAACAGGATGTTCTGGTGGAGGTGAGCAACATGTATTTGTTTATTTTTGCACCATTATTTAATAGAGAATGTCAAGAAGTTGGGGTGAAAGAGAGGGAGGATGACGTGCAGTAGTGTCTAGGATTAAGCTTTGTTACATAGGTTGCACACTCAGCCAGGTGAGCTACGGGGGCTGAGCATTAATAATGTAATGCATATTATAGATGCCTTTAATCAGATCTTTAAATCTTTGAGTTTTATTAAATAAGGGTGAGCATATTTTAGCCAAATTTATTTGATTTTATAACCTGCAACTTTACTTTTTAGGTTCACTTTTACTGCAGGGCTCTTTTGGATGATGGCAAACAGCTGTTTTCAATACCAACTGTCTGCCGCCTTCCCACAAACTGAATGAGTAGCAAGTGAACAAAGTGAAACATTTATCACCTCTCTCCAGACTTTGTGGAGAAGAAAACAGAGCTGAATGGTGAGTGAATATTGGACAATATGAAGATGAAAGGTGGTGCTGCTCTGTGTTTGCTGGTTGAAAAGGTTTGCTATGTTTTCTGCATAAAAAGTGATGTTATTGTGGACCCAAGTAGCCAAAAAGTCAGTTATTATAGGGTGAAGTTAAATATTATATATATTATATTATATAATATTAAACATGTGAGATAGATAGGTGTGTGAATCAAAACGTGATTACTTTAGTGTTCTGGGATAGTATAAATGAGCATTATTTATTTGCCTGCATGCATTTGAAAGCATGGAGGCACAGCTTTGTAAGGGTGGAATTAGATTTGAGCATGAGGGAAGACAATATCATGAGCATAACAGATGATCTGAGTATGTGTGAGAACCTGTGTGGCCACATTTGAGCAACAACCACAGATTCTCAAGCACCTAAATGATCAGTGCTGCCTACACTCAATTTTGGCAGTGCGAATCCCTTTAGTGCAAACTCAGCATGACAGCAGATCATCAGGGTCAGTCTTTGAGACCCTAACATCAACTTTCAAACTAAAAGCGTGGCCAGTGTCATTTTTTGCACCAGCAGATGGAGACATAGAGCAGTACATGGCCAGTATTATCTCAAAAATCAATAAGATTTAAAAGGAAATAATCAAAATCATATTTAAATTGTTGACAAATGTTGGCAAAGTTGTTAATAATATGTGTATTTATACAGCACCTTTAAAAACAGACTTTAAAAACAAACACTTGTCTACAGACAAGAAACAGCAGGACACTCTAAAGGTAAATGAATCATAAAGCCAAACATTAAGGTCAAACAAAAATGAGACAAAATTACAATTAAGGTAAGATAAAGTTAAAATGACAAGAACAAAAGATGAAAAAAAAATGCAAAATGTCAATATAAATAAACACCAACGAATGAGGAAAAAGAATAAAAGCAGTAATAAAGATTAAAAGGAGACAACACAAGTAAGTCTATAAAAAAGAAGTCACTGGCCCTGCATGCTGTATCTCCTCAGACAGGATGCCCCAAAGTCAAGGAGACCTGATGGCAAAAGTACAGCCACAGCCACTTTGATATATAGTTACTAACTACTGTATATACTAGAGTGTCTATGTAGGTATGCTCTATTTCTATTGCAATTTTATGAATAAGAATTTTTACATTTTATGAATAATTTTAACTGGAAAAAAAACAAAACAAAATAAAACAACAACAACAACAACAAAAAAAAGCAATCATTAGAAAAACTACCAGAAAGGTATTTATGAGCAAGGGTCCTTGCACTTCTGAACAGAGCAATGTCCTCAATCTACTGAGCTTCAGAAAGGGTGGTTGGGTTTATTGTGATCTGATTCAACTCAGTGAGATTAAAAAGCAGGGTGGTTCAAACAAACAAACAAAAAAATATTATGTGCTGCGGTTACGCTTAGAATGACAAAATTTTCCAAAAAGGTGCGGCACAAATCATGTATAAAACATGAACAACCTAAGGGAAGGATAAGCTGGACTTTTATATACACTACACAGCTACACACCAGTAAGGCATAAAAATGCCCATCATGTTGCCCTTAATAACCCATATGTGAAATCAAACACACCTTACATATGCAGGTGCAATATACAAAAAAAGTTGCTTTATAAAGGACATTACTGTTCTTCCTAACTTCATGGGATTTCAGGTGCTCAACAGCTGCCAAAACAGCTGGAGAAAAAGTAAAGAGCAGGCTAAGAAACAAGCATATGCACAGAAACCTGACTGTCATGCAAATTCCTCTCCTTCCTCTCTGAACTGAGTCGATCTCAACACGGGATTTGTGCTCACTGAAAACTTTTCTCGTGGATACACCTCCATAAACGTTATTAATGTGGTATACACATAAAAACACACACATACATGTAGCATTTGTCATTCTGCAGGCTAGGCTGGTGGTGTGTATCCCCTGGGGCTACATTAATCAGATCAGTGTGTGAGGGATGTGTTGCAGCAAGGCGACAAACAGTGTTAATTATTTAACCACACACACACACACACACACTCACATTCACACTTGCACACACACACACACACACATGCACAAATACACAATTCAGACACCATTGTGAAATAGTACCGGAGAGAGGCAAACTTGTCCACTCAGCTGCTTTTGCTGGTATTCGTCCACAGGAATGACAAGAGTTAGGGGCAAAAGAAGAATAGCAGTGGGCACACTCACACGCAAACACACACAAACACTCACATGCAATAATTTTAGTAGTAGCTAACATACTCAGACAGAGAGCTTTGGAATAAAATGCCACGCTTCGATGAAACATGGCAGGGATCGCAGCAAAGGTCTTGCTTGGAATAATGGCTGCTGACAGGCTTTCGGTTCGGTGGGGAAGAAGTACACAGTAGGTGGTGGATTCGAGTAATACACAAGAGACAATAACATGCCCTGAGAACAATGGGAAGAGCTCTGTTACAATGGTAGCTGTCAAAGAGTGATTTTACACACATTTACAACGACAGAGTGTACTTACACATGGTTCTTTAAGGAAATGACAAGACCCAAACACTCCTGAGAAGTATGCATTATTTAGTGAAAGAAGTCCTCCAGAGTGCTGAAGTTTCTGCTCCAGTAGCTGGTTTTCAATCTCACAATCTTAACTGGCAACAAAGTTCCAAACTATAAATATAAGGACATGCAGAAAATAACAATGCTTCATCAAGTATTCTTTAAAATCTGATTACAGCTTCTAAGAACACTTGATGAGCCTTTACTCTCTAATAAGCTGTGCAATCAGGGAGAATTCAACTAGTATAAATGACATGACTTCAACCTACATGATGTATACTTTTATCTTTTGTTGTTGTTGCTTTGTTTCCTGCATTTATTATGTAAATAACCCACCTTGGGCTCTCCCTGTTTCTCCATTTTGTGCCTCTCCTCCATCCTCCTGCCTGTGAAATTGAGATTAGCACGTCAATTCCTAAAGTGCATCACGAAGAGAGAGAGGAGCAAGGAGAGAGAAGCTTTACAGGAAAAGCTGAGCGAGGATGCACAGGTAAAACTCTATTGGGCCCCTGTGGTGTTAGAGGCATGACGCATAGATAGAAAATGTAAGTGTTCCTTTTGCATTCATACGCTACATTAGTTATTTAAGATGATTAACTGCAAAATGAAACTTTCTGCCCACCACATTATGAATTTAATCAAAAGTAACGATTGCAATGATGTCGTCACTGTTTAGTTCATCGGGCAGATATCAAAAAAATAAAGTTGTAGATGTAAAAATGGACAACACATTTTGTCACTTTAAACTGACAGCTCTGAGAGCTCTGAATCAAGGACGTCTCATTTTGTTAAACGCCCATTGCCTCGTCTCCTTGTGTCTCATCCTTGACTCCCCCGCTCAGGTGGGAGGGTAAGGATTTGAGGAGAAGAGGTGAGGAAGGGAAGAGAGGATGCACAAAATGAGAAATGAGAATAGGAGCCTGTGTTTCTCTGTGGTTAATTTTTTTTTTTCCTGTGTCATCTGTGCTCCCTGTGTCTCTGTTTTTTCATTATGCTAACATATCCCCTCGCTTCCTTCACTTGCGTCTGTTCCTCACATCGTATCTCCTCCCAGCAAGGATGCATGAGAGAGATGCGAGAAATCCTTGGTTCCACAGCATCAGGTTTGAGTGAGGTCATTTATTTAGGATGTGCTTCACAGCTGGATCACCTGTCAAATTGACTGGCACAAATGTTCACAGCACATCTTACAGTCTTACCACCCTACAGTATCTTGGGGCTGGGGCCTGTCCCAGCTGACAAAGGGCAAAAGGTGGTGTACACCCTGGACGGAGAGGTCACCAGTCCATCACCAAGCATTCAAAATCATAAATCCTGGAATAAATTAATGAGAAAGTGTTGAACTTTTGACAGAGCCAGGTCGACTGTTTTTCCCCCACTGATTTCTCGACCAATTTTAAACATGAAATCTGTTTAAAGGTCTGCCACTGCATCTAAAAAAAAAAAAAAAAAGGGGGAGAGAAAC
>VUQI01027225.1:24915-35683 GCA_015106735.1 Paratilapia polleni
CTGTCTTGGTCCATGACTAATCCAAACTAAACCCTTGCTTGTTTTTTTATGCTCACCATCTTTTATGAATCCAGCGTAGGCACACTGCCACAAATGATCTTAAAACTTAGTTCAAGAACAAATCTGAGAACATTTATTTTAAATAAGGCCCCTGGCTTTTAAGTTCAGTGTCAGTCAAACCTGCCCCTGAGAAACTGCAGTGACAACAGAGACAGTTTGCTGTAATGCTCAGAGATCCGTTAGGACCTCCTGTTGTGAAAAACATTAGTCATGCAACGGCACCAAGCAGGTGATAATCACCCAGTCTGCCCCTATAACAGGTTAATACTTTAGTGCAAAACGCTCAAAAGTCATAATTCATTCCATCATAATTGAGGACACTGCTTGTGCACACACACACACACACACACACACACACACACGAACCTTGCCTCAGGCTACATAGTCTGTTCAGGTTATTACTCTGCCATATACATGTAACTCCTTTTTCATTTTCCTTGATTAGATAGGACACTATTAAATTACCTTTACTTCTTGACACTTGTCAGCCAGAATTTCATCTTACTTTGCTCTGTCTTCGCAAACAACAGCATGACTCACTGAATTTTAGTCCTTGAACTGGTTAGTTAGTTCTGGTTGACTGGTGAGAAATACAGCCACGTGTCTCAGACAAGCTGTCGAATGACATGTATGCTCTAACACACAAGTCACGACCAGCCACTTCCAATCAGCAACTTTCTGCTAGAAGTCGCTTCACAGCTCAGAGGTTTGCTACGCTGCATGCAAAACCCATGCTGTGTATAGTTTTCATGTATGGTTACGCCCAGTATGTGACAGGTTGTCAGTTTGTCAAAAAGAAGCTTGTGGTGAACAAGAAGAACATGCCCACATTTGTCAGTGCAAGGTCTGTGTCCTGAAAGCGTGGGTGACACAAGTATCATTATGTGAGTGCATACTTTTTGTGGCATTACAGCACTTTTAAGTTGAATTGAAGTCAAAGCAACCTGAAACACTTCATTTTTATCTGCCCAAATCTTTTCTCTTTTAAATCTTCCCAACAACCCACACAACACTTTCCATGTATTTTTTTCCCCTCTTTTCTATAAAAGTTATTCTTTTAAATTCAAAAACAGTCATCTGTGTGGTCCTTGTGTGAGGGAAGAGAAGGTTGAGAGAGAGGCAGGTTGTTTTTACAGCCTGAGTCCTCAGCTCTTTTTAAGTCAAGGACAGGCAACCTGTTCACAAAGTCCTCACACTGGATAATGTTTTTCACCTGATATTTCATCTAAATGTATGCATTAAATGTACCATACAGCATCTGAGGGACACACACACTCACACACATCAAGCCAGATACCACAGTAAATGTAGTGAAACAAGAGGTGATGCACTGAAGGTCAAATCATATTATAACAGCTTACTCTGATTATCACAGCGCTAACTTCTACAAAACCCCAGCTGTTGCTGTTGATGCAAACATATGACTAAGCATATGGTTTGTGAGCAGAAGAAAGGGGAATCAGTGTTGAAAGAAGGCACAGTAATCCCTTGCTAGTGGTTCTCTGTTTTAGTTATTAGTGTATGTATTCATCATGTGAATGGATTGTAGCTCAACTAAAAATAGGCTAAACTGGCCTGTGTATGCATTTTTTTTCCTTTTTTTTAAGGTCAGCTCTTCTCTTTCTTCAGTTTATACCCCCCATCCATATTCATCTTTCCCTTGCTTTTGCTTTCCACAATTTCACCATCTTCCTCCACCTGCTCCCCTGTGTTTCTTTGCTTATGCCTGTTCTCTGTCTCTTTAGCCTCTCTTTCCATTTACCTTGCTGTCTTTGCTTCGCTCTCTACTCTACATTAATCTTGCTCTCTCTGTTCAGCTGGTGTACACTGCCTTCAGTGGTGTGGTTTGTTTTAAGCATCACTTTAAAACAGTAGTGCCATTCACAGGCAAATACAGTGCCTCTGACATGGAGACGGATAGATCCTGCTGTGCAACACTTTGCACTTTCAGAGTCTGTCAAGCAACCGCATTTACAAGAAGTTACGTAACTGAAAATAATCTCGCTAGTTACTACACATGTGAAGCACAGATGAAATCAGAAGGGAAGGGAGATGAGGGAAAATGCCACTTTAGAAACAATGTACTGCTCACATCGTCGTGATTGTAACACCAAGCTTCTTTCATTAGAAAATACATCTGGAGCCCTTTTCACACATCGACTGCATAACTGAACTTTTCTGGGCATCACTCCACAGAAGTGCATGTGAGAACGCAAATGTCTAAAGCAGATGGATCAGATACTGAATGGTCTTTAACCTGCCAGCTCCCTAGTACAAAAGTCCATGTGATGTCCTGATGCACCGATTTGCACCAATGTGAGAACAGCACAGGTAACAGTGAATTCACAGCTAGAATGGTCGTCCTATGTCAGGCCTGCTGCATGCCCTACTCAGGCTGCTCCTTTGCCCCAACTAGCTTTCCACTAGTGAGAATGCACCTGACACTAACTATCTCCTGCTGTGTGCTACATGTCAGAAAGGGGAACTTCAAACAATGTTCAGACCTGATTCTCTTGACATTTTCTGGAGTTTATGTTCAGCTTTGAAAGGGGAAGTTGTGTATTGTCTATTGAGTGTAACCAACAAAAAGAGAGTCCAAATCTGTTTCTACATATGAACAATTACCTCACATGACAGCACTATTCTCACATCAGCACAACCGGTCATCACATGGACTTTGTACTAGGGAGCTGCCAATTTAAGAACTGTTTAATGTCCAATCTGACGGCATCCAACATTTGTGATCTGGCGTGCACCTCAGTTGGGTAATGTCCTGAAGGTTCAGAGTTGCAGTGGATGAGAGAAAACAACTACATAGAGATAGACCCTAAGTCATCAAATGCCATGTTATTTCCAGTATTATGCTTGATGGTTTTGTCTTTGTCTGTGTCTAAGTTCCTCCTAAGATCTGCAGGTCCATGTTGACACAACAGCGGACATGTACAAATGAACCATGTAAAACAAAACACAGGTTGAGAACTTGGTACAGCAGGCAAAGAGAAAAAGAAATGGTGTGAAGGAATGGAGAAATTTGCAGAGGGCACTTTGAGAGGCTGAGATGGATGCCCATGTCCTATGGAATATAAAGATGGTTGAAGGAAATGTGTTAAGCTCAAAGCTGGTGATGGCTTGATTGTTAGTGCTAATGGTCAGTGCTCCAGAGGCAGTGTGTCTAAAAGAATGAACGGGTCTCCAGTTACTATGGCGACAGGGCTATTACAGACTGACATTTTAGCATTGCCTTTTCTATTTTTTGAGTGGGCGGTTTACTGCTAAAAGTTTCAACCTGATTGTACCTGAACCAACTTTACCCATTTCACTCACCGTATGCAAATCTCCAAGCAGATAAAAATGAAGCACAGTGCAGCAAGGCAGAATTACAAAAAGGAGTAACAAGATACAACACATTGTATGTGTGAGTGAGAAAACTTTCTTCTAATGTGTACTTTTGTCTTGTTTAACTCTTATAGTAACATAATTCACAACCTTGCTGAGCTAGCTTGTCCTTTCTTTTCACTTCATCACTTTCCAAAGGAGTGTGCAGACATTTGCAACTTTTTAGTTACAGATTTAACATTAACAGCGAAGCTTGCATGCTCCAATGATGAGCATGAAGGCTTTGAAAAAGGGCTTTGGACCATGAAGATTGTAATGAGAATGCCCCAAGGCTTCTTTGCAACGAATTCTGTACAGATTGTTACAGATGTAATGCAAATTGTAAACTTAGTCTGAGCAAAGTGCTGCTTGCCATTAGGTTTATTATGTAATATATATACAGTGCTGCAGGCCATAGACAGGCCAGTTGCACAATAGTTCAAAAATTCTGTGTTTTTACAGCATGGATCTCATTTTCATAGCTTCGGCCTTCCAGCTGAGTCATCGGCACTGATTTTCAGCTGGTAAATTAACAGGGACACCCCCAGTTTTACTTTATCTTTCCTTTTAAGATGTTAATACCAAAGTCAATTTTAAAATTATCTCTGCAGTTCTGCCTCCAGGATCAACTATGATCTTGCCTACATAACCTACTTAACTGGGATTTGAGAGTTTGTAAATACAATATGTTGGAATTTTCAAATGTGTGACCACACTCAACTCAAAACAATTTGGTTTAGATAAACTGATGTTTGTTTACAACCTGTCAGATTATCTGAAAACTAATTTTGCACGGCCTAATTGTGAAGCAAGTGTGGTGATGCAATCTTCTCCCTAGATCTCAGCTATTTGGTTTTTGAGTAAAATTGCCACATTAATAATTTATTCATAATGAAGAGCATCTTTGGTGGAAAATTATTTTAGTGCACAAAAAGACATTTGTTTACCATATGAACAAACAGAAATATTGATGCTATTCATATGTGCATATAAATTCACAGACACACAATGATAAATAGCCAATTTTGAGGGAGAAGAAGGGACCCACACAGTAAAAACTCAGTGAAATGACACCAAAGACGACTTTGCCAGGCATCAAAACAACATTGAAGTTTGATTAAAAAGTCAAAAGTGAAAAGCATCTTCTTGGGTCTTTGAAAAACATCAAGAAAAAGATGGTCCTTTATGTCTAAATTCGGTTACAAAGTGAAAGGACATCACTTCCTGATCAGCACCTCTGCAAACTGTTCAGATGACCAGCAGATTCAAACCCAGACCCCTCTTCCTGTGATGTAGAAGTGCTAAACACTGTACCACTGTGGCACCCTAGCATGGAAGAACAATAAGTCATGACTCTCCAGAGGCATGCACAAATACAATGGAGGGGATCGACAGAGTAGAAGACTTTTTTTTTTTATTTCTTTACACTCTCTTCCTGTTCTCTTTCCTCACTTCCCTCACATCTCCTCTTCTCTTTGGAATGAGCTTCAGTATTTTTTTACAAATCACTCACAGGGATGAGGCCATCTGACCAATAGCTTGAGTCCATGAATGCGCTTGTGCCAGGATGTGTGTACTGGTCACACTGGGGCTCTGCGTGGGAACATATCTGTGCCTGAATGTGATGTGTGAGCATATCAGGGTGTAGCCGAAAGGGGAGAGCAGAATGTTGTGCCGAGGGGGAGGGGACAAGAGATGCATGGAGGAAGGGTGGAACGGGTGGTGACTGTTTAACATGATCAGTGAGCAGCAATATTCCCTTCCCCCAGTCTCAACTCATCCACTCCACTTCCCCTCTCTATCTCAACCAAAGCAGATCCATAATGATTCCCTCTCCCAATAGTGCATTTTAACAGTAATTAAGCTGATATGTGAGTACACTTGAAAAGCCCACAAAAAAAGTAGATATGCCTCTGTAACTGCATTCACTCTTGACTATTCAAACCTTCCCTCCTCCTCCTTCTCCTCTTCTCCATCCGTCTTGCTCTGTATTGAATACGCTCTTCTCTCTACACCTTTCCTCATCTTTTTTCATCACCCATCTGTCTTTGAAATTTGCTTTTCCATCCCACTCATCTCGCTTGTCCTTCAGCTCCCTCTCTGTCCTCTTCTCTCTGCTGCTATAAAAACTGAGAGGCTTGTAGAGCAGCAACAGACAGACAAGAAACACACAGTCGCTTATGCTCAGAGGGGGACTTCAGTATGTGTGTGTGTCTGTGTGTGTGTGTGTGTGTGTGTGCGTATGTGCACACGCAGGAGCATAACTGATCTCCCTGGGGGCCAGGGTTGGTCTGAGGGTCACTGAGGAGGTCGCCATGGGAACACAAGCCCCACCTTATCTTTGATTTTCTTAAGGCCTGTAAAACCACAATGTGTGTGTATTTTGTTTCTTTGAAGAATATCACTAGCTTAAAGTAATATTGTCTTAAAATATGATATGATATAATATGATATGATATGATATAATATGATATATGATATGAGTTTGTGATAGTAAAACAGAGCCAATGCTGAAATCTCTGTAGCAGCTATCAACAGCCATGCGGCAGAGATCTACCAGGTAACAATCTAAGTAAGTGTGCAACCATCAGTCCCCTTTTTTCAGTTCTCTGTTATAACAGAATTAAAATGCGGGAAATAAGGCAGAAGTGAAACATTTAGAAATATGAGCTCAAGTAAACAGACACAGGAGTGTACATAATCAATAACTTCAAATTACTTCTGCTGATACACTAAGACAGTAGAGAACAGTGACTATTGTTATTCCTTCTTGGGTAGCTTAAGCATACATTAGAGCTTAAACTGAGAATGAAACCTGGACTGTCAAATAGTACAGTGGACATACTTATTATTTTTCACTTTTAGGGAAATTTTAATTGTGCTATCAGTATCAAATGTCCAGCAAGGTTTCTTCAAACTCGTATGATTCATCCATCCACTAAGTAAACATACTACAAGAAATATAAGTTAATATGTATATCATTATATTTCCACAAACAATCGAAAATATTTAAATAATTTATCTTATTAGATCAAAATACTGTTACAGCCTCCCAAAATTCACTGGTTAGTTCACATTTTAGCTGGTTAATTGCTACTACATGCACCACAGTATTTCCAAAACAATCAACATGGGGTGGGTTAGATCCTGTGTGCCATTCTCTAAAATATTTTTGTCATTTTAACTGCATTTGGTGGAATATTTTAGTGTTGCAGGGCTTTGATGCTGCTGGAGATGCATTAGCACCAAGCCTAAAAATATCTGCAGCCAACAGTTTGGATGTGACCATGGCTAACAGTTGGTGACAGTAGCTGTGGCTCACAAGCCATGCTGTTTTGTCAGCATGTGGCAAGCCGGCCAGCCAGCAAGTGTTTCATACAAAGCACTGAACCTGCTCCTCGCCTTTACCCTCTCTTTCTCATCTGTCTTCCTGTGTCTGTATATATAGCTATCTCTCTGTATTATATTAGTTAAAGCTTCTGAAAAAACACTCTCCTACATTTGCAGTGTACATGTTGGGTATATGGCATATAATCAATCAACATGTTTTGGGTGAAATGGGGAGAAGAAGAGGAGACTTCTCCTATCTGACAGACTTCTCCCATATGACATATGGCAAGTATCTGCCTCTGTCCATGGTGCTGAAATGAGAATTAGTGAATCTATCTATCTATCTGCTTCTTCATGTCTAATCATCATTTTTAGCTTACATACAGCACGCATGACTTGATAAGCAGAGCTGAGAAAGGCACACAAAGGAAATACCATGGTAGAAGACAATCTTTCTTCCTTCATGGGTAAAGCATTACCTTCAGATATAAGAGGAATTCGCCGGGTCACATTGAGGGTAGTGGTGGCTCCTTGGGGCTCAGGTCCCGACCTCAGCAGGCTGTAGTTTATGTCAACCTCAGTCACTAAATAATGACACCAGTGACCGCCCCGAAAAAAGCCTCCAGTGTCGGTAAAGATATGAACTAAACGCTGAAGTGCCTGCGATGGAAGTGGAGATGGAGTTCGACTCGGGTCAAAATGAAACCCACCGGGCCAGATCCTCTTTAGTTGCTAATTAAAAACTAGCAGATGCGCCCTTTGCGTCCTTTCTTTATGAAGACTACTTTCCAGCGCACAACATTGTCATGCAAAACATTTTCTTTCCAGTTCCAGACTTGCAGAAAGACAACTGAAAAACACTCCAATAACAGTGATATGATATGATATGATCTGTGGAAGATGCGTTTGAAGCAGGCAGTCAACAACACACAGTTCCATCCACCGATTGTCTGGAGTTGCTTGAACGGTACCTACTGGTTAACCGAAGCTGTCCGCAAAATAAAACACTCCTACGCAAACATCATCACCATCATCATCAGCCTCGGCAGCATGTGTGTTGGAGGAGGAGACGGATTGATGCGAAATCTCGCCATCTGTATTTCAACAACTAGTTCACCACCGACCAGGGAGGTCGAGGTCAGATATTTGTTGTTGTGCTGCTCCAGGTTCCGCTGCCGGTCGTTTTTACCCCCTCCGTCCTTTCTATTCACAGTATGCTCCTCTTAACGCATGTGAACGTCCTCGCTTGATGTTTGCCGAAAAAAAAAAATACCACCAAGCCGCAGAGAGCCACAAAGTCTCTGCAGATGAGTGATCACAAAGAATATTTGCAGCTGTTTATTTAGTGCGCGGCTGTTGGATTTCCGTATGTTTGGTGATTCTTGCAGAGCAATGTCCGGAACTGCGCGGAAACGAGTAAAATGCGCTTTAAATCCAGAGGTGGCTCAGTGAATGCACACCCAGAGAGTACTAAATGCAGCCTGGAGTGTACAGTCTGGGAGATGGCGCTTTAGTCACAGGCTCAGATTGGCTGTGGGTGCTAGAGAGAAGGGGGGATTTGAAAGAGAGGGACAACGTGTTGTTGATTTTCGACTACCAAGTTGAAGAATGTGAGCTGTTTGGCGGGACTTCCAGGCATGCAAAGGTCCATTTTTTTAAAAGAATGTCACCAAAATTTCAGAATTTCTGGAACCTCTAAACAAACGTACACTAATATGAAATTAGTTGTATCAAGTCATCATTAGCCTTAAAAAATAAGAGCTGCCCAAGAGCAGCGTGAGGAGATAATGAGTTTGTGTGTGTCTTCACAGAAAAACATCTGCTGTACTCTAAAATTGAAAGTAACCTTCACTACAGTATGTACACTGGGAACCAGAAGCTGATGCAGCATTTAGAACAGATTCATTAAGCTTCCCACTTACAGTGGCCGCAGTTAATCATCCATGCTATATGCTTATGCTGCAGCCAAATCTATAAAGATAATTAAAAAATTACACATGTCCTATGCCCAAGGTTCAGCCAAGTTGGAAAAATAAACTGGCTCTCTGTCTGGAACAAAACATTCATTAAACTCCATTAGGATGAGGATGACACAACTGTCCCTTAGATGGTTCCTTCTCTCTGTCTCCCTCTGTTTCATGTGCTTCACTCAGTCTCTGTCACAGCCTCAAGACTACAAGACATATTAGGGTTCTATGGATGAGAAAGACTATATGCGATCCATATGGATATGTGCCTGTCTTCATACCTCAATATTCTCCTCTTGACAGTCTCTGAATCTGAATGGTTTTAACTCTTTTTTCCCCTCCATTTCTTTCTGTCTTTTCCTGCCTCTTAATTCAGCCTATCTTCCAATTATCCAATTCACCCTAAAGCTGCTGGTCTCTTCCATTCAGATCAGACAAGGGGTAGTTTTCTACCATATTAAGGGTAGCAGTGTGAGGTTTTTATTGCATTCATTTTTTAAACTCAAAGAAGTAGAGATTAGTGCACTTTGAGAGTCTGCAGTGTTGAAATATTTATATAAGCAGAGAATGAGATGGCTGCTTGGATTGGTCATGTCGAGGTGAATTCTGCTTTTATCCATTTCTCCCTGTCTCCTTCTCTGTGTGTGTTTGTGTACTCCATGTGAGTGTGTGTACACACATGCAAGCAGGGTGATGTGTGTCAGAGTGGCTAGTCTGTGCACTTTGCATTGGCAGCTTTTTCTGCAGATTCAGTAGCAGAATTTAACAGAAGTGCACAAAGTAACATCAGTTTTGATACAGTTTATTTCTACATCTCTGGATGAGATGTTTTTTCTCAAACCTGGATTACTAAACAGGCAGGCAAAAATGGGTAATGCCTTGGAGCCCCAGACCCTTAGGGGCCCGTGAATCACAGGATCACTGCATGAGCATTTGAAGTCAAAGTGAAACAATGTAACTTTAGAAAGAAGACATAAAACAATCCTCCATGAATAGCAGGAAATTTGAATTCACAATCAATAAAACACTCTTGCTCACTTCACTACACTCTGGGGTTTGCTGCTCCAGTTTTACTTATTCTGGTAGCTCATCATGACTAACTAACATTAGCAAAGTCATTACTGTGTCAGTTACACAACCTTTACTTTATCTAGTCACTTGATCGTAATGGCATTATTCAGCAAATGTTACATTACTCTAAGTACTTCAAGTATAACTCAAAGACAGATCCTATATCAACAGTATAACATATTAATTTATTTGATTTATTGATATTAATTTGATCTAATTGAACTTTCCATCCAGGGGATGTTGTCACTAATTCTCTAGTCAAATTAAATCACTGCAGAAGAAGAAGATGATGCAATGAAAAGACAGAAATGACATAATTAAAAGAACACTGGTCAAACCTGAAAGGTGCACCGATGTAGAAAATAATGAAAATTTGGCATATATTCTTACATACTCTTACATAGAACTAAAAGCTAAGGTGAAAACAGAAGTCACTTCTTTTTTCTTTTTGGTATATCGTAATATACAGTAGATTCAGCAAGTATTCCGACCCCCTTCACTTTTTTCAGTTTTGTTATGTTGCAGCCTGATGCTACAATTGTTAAAATTAATCTTTTTCTCATTAATCTACACTCTGTACCCAATAATGAAAAACTGAAAACAGAATTTAAAGATTTTTTTGTAAATTTATTAAAAAGAATAAACTGAAATATCACATTTACATTAGCATTCAGACCTTTTACTTAGTACTTAGTTGAAACACCTTTGGCAGCCTCGAGTCTTTTAGATTTTGATGCAACAAACTTTGCACACCTGGATTGAGGGATGTTCTGCCATTCTTCTTTGCAAATCCTCTCAAACTTAGTCAGGTGGACTGTCGGTGGACAGCCATTTTCAGGTCTCTCCAGAGATGTTTGGTAGGGTTCAAGTCAGGGCTCTGGCTGGGCCACTCTAGGACATTCACAGATTGTCCCTAAGCCACTCCTGTGTTGTCTTCACTGTGTGCTTAGTGTTATTGTCATGT
>VUQI01027226.1:8961-28411 GCA_015106735.1 Paratilapia polleni
ATGGGTATCTGTAGATTTATATTTTATCTTTTTTTTTTTTATTTATCTTTTTTTTTTTTTTTTTTTTTTTTTTTTTTTTTTATGTATTTTTTTTTTTTTATTTTTTTTTAACAGAATTCTTAACTTTTAAAATTTGAATGTTACTTGGGTTGGATCGGTTTAGTCTTGAGTACTGATCGGTACCTGAATTTATTTTGTATGGTATGAAAATACATAGGAAAGTCATTAATGCCTAAGAGATACACTCACCGGCTACCTTTCTAGGTACACCTCTCTAGTACCAGATTGGATGGCTTTCACCTTCACCTTCAGGAATTCTTCATGGCATAGATTCAACAAGGTGCTGGAAACATTCCTGAGATTTTGGTCCATACTGACATGACAGCATCATACAGTTACTGCAGATTTGTTGGGATTTGGTGGAACATCCATCTTCTGTTCCTCCACATCCCAAAGGTGCTCTGTTGGATTGAGATCCGATGGCTGTGGAGGCCATTCGAGCACAGTGAATTCATCTTAGTTGTCAAGAAACCGGTTTGAGATGATTTGAGCTTTGTGACATGGTGCGTTATCCTGCTGGAAGCAGCCATCAGAAGATGGGTACACTGTGGTCATAAAGGGATGGACAGCAATAATACTCATGTAGGCTGTGGTGTTTAAATGATGCTCAGCTGGTACTAAGGGGCCCAAAGTGTGCCAAGAAAATGTCCTCCACACCATTACACCACCAGCATCCTGAACCTTTGACACAAGGCAGGATTGATCCATGCTTTCATGTTTACACCAAATTCTCACCCTTCCATCTGAATGGTGCAGCAGAAATCGAGACTCATCAGACCACGCAACATTTTTCCAATCTTCCGCTGTCCAATTTTGGTGAGCTCGTGCAAATTGTAGCCTCAGTTTCCTGTTCCTAGCTGACAGGAGTGGCACCCGGTGTGGTGTTCTGCTGCTGTAGCCCATCTGCTTCAAGGTTCGACATGTGTGTTCAGAGATGCTCTTCTGCGTTTCTTGGTTGTAACAAGTGGTTATTTGAGTTGCTGTTGCCTTCCTATCAGTTTGAAGCAGTCTGGCCATTCACCTCTGACTTCTGGCATCAACAAGGCATTTTCACCCAGAGAACTGCCACTCACTGGATATTTTCTCTTTTTTGGATCATTCTCTGTAAACCTTAGAGATGGTTGTGTGGGAAAATCCCAGCAGATCAGCAGTTTCTGAAATACTCAGCCCAGCCTGTCTGGCACCAACAACCATGTCAGATTCAAATTCACTTAAATCACCTTTCTTCCCCATTCAGATGCTCAGTTTGAACTTCAGCAGGTCATCTTGTCCATGTCTAAATGCCTAAATGCACTGAGTTGCTGCCACGTGACTGGCTGATTAGATTTCTGCGTTAATGAGCACTTGAACAGGTAACTAAAAAAGTGGCAGGTAAATGTACTGCAAACTACAAGGGTACATGTACTGCATGTGGATCAATACAATTTAAAGGGTTTTTAACCATAAATGTAACCCAAGCAGACTGGAAAAAACCATCAGTGCCTAAACCACCAAAGTTGTATTGGCCATGAATGCATAATGCATTAATTTGAAATAAGCACCGAGTACCTGTGAGCACCAGCAAATAATTACAGCATGAGTGCCCTCCTGCTGTGCCTCTGTGTGTAAAGTGAATACAAATGTGAAGCCCTCAAGGTCTCTGAGAAAGCCAGTGTGTGTTTATGACCCCTGCTGTGATTAATTGTCATATTAGTCGGTGTGCGTGCGTGAATACAGTCGTCTCGGCAGAACCACCAGGTGTGAGTGTGTTTCCTGCTGTGACAACATACACACACATACACACAAAACTCAAAAGTTCATTTTGAAGTCAGTCACATCTGACATCATCAGATTACAAGTCAGCAGGAGACATTGAAGTCAAAGTGATGTATTAAACATTTGACTGGTCTTATTATAAATTAATACTTTCTGCTGGGACACACACACACTTTCTGACAGGTCATCGCACTGGAATAAAGGAGAAAGAGGCACATCTTTACTTAAGGTCATTTTTACTGATTGATTTCTGCAACATACAAACGTGTGTGTGTGTGTGAGTGAGTTTGTGTGTGACGGGGGGGGGGGAATCGTCCCACAGGAGCCGATGAGCAAGCAGCAGCGAATCACATCGCTCACGGTCATGCCATTAATGATGATTGGAGGGAAGGGGGAAATGATGAGGGCGGGCTCTCTCTTAAAGGCACAGGTGGGCTCTTTACTGAGATATCGAGGCTTGTGTGTGTGTGAGTGTTTGGAGTGAGGTGGGAACAAACAGACAGAACTGTGGATAATGAAACAGAAGAGAATTGATAAAGTTAAAAAGATGGTCTCTTCTGTGCGTGGGCGCACAGACGTGTTGGAAATGACGGCCTTTTTCATAAACCGAGAAAAGGCAGAATCAAGGGCAGGAGTGGAGGAAGATTAAAGAAGCCAAACAGGATGGGAAGTAAGAAGGAAACGAGGGAGGAGGAAAAATAATGAATTGCTCCTTGTAGAGAACAGGACATTCATCTCAGCTGCATGTTTTCCACTGAAAGAGCAAAGAAACTGGATCAAAAAGTATCACAAATGACAATGGAGAGGAGAGCGAGTGAGAAGAGAGACGTTCAGGTTGGGGTGGGAAGGGCAGTGGACTTGTGTCGCAGTAAACAACCGCGTATACAAAAATAACTTTCAAATACCATTTACAAAAACAACCAACCATTATTATTATCATCATCATCATCATTATTATTACTACAATCTTGTTCAGAGCCCACTGTAGTTATCTGAAAGGGGGCTGGCTGACAGTCTTTGCTTTTCCTCTGCCAACCAATTAAAACTTCTTCTTTTTTTGAAATCTGCTAAGCATATAATTCCAACAAAAAATAAAATAAAATTAAACAACCCTGAAATATTTGCCAGAGGCAAAAACAAAAGGGTAGCAGAATAATTTACAGTTTGAATTAAAACATTGGGTAGAGGGAGAATTCATCATCATGCACTGACTTTCTTACATCTTCTGTTAATAGAAACATTTAAGAGATAGCCAAAAAAAAAAAAAAGCAGAAAAACTTAAGTATTTTATACCTAAACTATCCTGTACAGTTCTTATAAAACAATGCATATACTGTATAGTTATGGCAGCTAATGAAGGAGAAGTTAACAAAAACGGATTAAACAGTAGTCTTGGGTCCCTGGCTGCTGTTGTCTTATTGGATCATTGTCTCAGAAGCAGGTAAAGAACAACACGCCATTAGATGAGAAACCAAACAAGTCTGATTTGTAGAGAAGGCTTGGAGGTTTAATTTCAATCTGTCAAGTCAAAGGTTTCAAGCGTTTCAAGTGATGAGTAACATTCAGACTCCGAAACACTGAGGTTTGTCGTGAGCAAACTGGCGGCTTAAAAAAAAAAAAAGAAAAAAAAAAAAGGTGAGAAACTTTCATGGTCGTTCATCTGAGGGCCTCGCCAACACAAGGAGAAGAGAAATCCAACAGAAGAACAGGAAATAAACTGCAAATATGAGTCCCAAAGTAGAGAAGCCAGAAATGCTTCATGCAAAAGAGAGGAAAGGAACAAATAAAGGAGGACTGGTACTGGCTGTCTTCTCTGAGAGGTGGACTAAGGCAGGTTCATGGTCCCAGTTGTGAGAGCCAAGAGTCACAGAGCTGATGAATTTGGCCATTATTGTGTTTAACGCCATTTTATCTCTGATGTGTGTAGCCTTTTTAAAAAGTATTGCAATTAATGTTTTTGAGAGGAAGCATTACTCTTTGGTTCAGCTGCTTGCAGCCTACAGACATATTACCTTTACTTGAACTCGTTGGCTTCAACCTTACTGTCCTCGCTTTCAGACCATAGACTGCATACAGAAGACGGATGTAGCCACCATGATTTCACCTGTTCTAAAGCCTCCACTTTAGCACTTTGTCCACCTTCATGTTATTTTTTTGAAGCCAGCAGTTACCATATTTGTATGAAAGCATTGCCTGCTAAGCTACCAGCTAATGCTAGAGAGCTAGTTATGCATTCATAAACTATGCGGCTGCATCATAAAGACACACGTACTGCTAATTAGTGCTAAGTAATAGATTAATAAAATGCTAGAATTTCTCACTAAAACTTTTTGGTCTGTACAACAAATCAAATACTTCCATTAAAAATGCTACATAAATCACCCACGGCACAAAGTTGAGAGGTCCAGCTCAGTAACTCTTAGCAGATGCTACAGCTTCCTGTGTGGGTACGCCTGTCAATCAAATCAGCCCCGCCCCCAACTTTAAGCCTCACAAGTATCTGTATGAATGATTTATGTAAAAATTCACCCACTGAACCCTTGATATGAAGGGACAAATGTGCTATAGAGGCCAAAAAATATTTTCTATAAAAGGCTGTAAATATGTTTTTTAATGCTGTAAAGTGGGACATTTTAACATGGGTGTCTATGGGGGCTGACTCGCTACTGGAGGAAGCCTCAAGTGGCCACTTGAGGAAATGCAATTTTTGTTTTTTTTTTTAGCCCTGGAAGTCCCCACTTGTTTCAGCTATCCATTTCAACAGGCCACCAAGACGTTAACATGAATATTAATGCCCGCTGCCACAAAATCACCAGCAGCCGTTCACTCTAAGTGAAGTGTATTTGATGAACACTACAATGGCCAAACTATGTTAGCCTGTGACTCTAGCAGAAACATGGACGTATAAAACAGCAGAGCTAACACAGGAGTAAGTCCAACAAGAGCAGTGAGAAACAGGTGAATGTTGGTAACAGTCAGCTCTAGTGCTTCTGTTTCTGTGATGATCCTTTGTAATGTAGCACCAGCACTTTGAAAGAGGGAGAGAGAGACAAAGAGAGAGCACCCTGGCAACAGATAGGCAGGGTAACGGATTATCTAAGTTCGCTTTGAAGATTGTTGTTCATTCAGTAGGAGGCAGCAGACAGCTTCTGGGAGTTTAGGTAAACCTCAGGAATCAGCCTCCCACAGTAGCTTTTCTGATTGAAGATAATTCCTGATATAGGACAAAAAACTTATCATTTGGCTTGAAACAAAGTGTCCAGCCTGAACACTTTTTATTTAACGTGTAAGAGTCACTCCTAGATCCCTCTTCAATTAGCCTACAAAGTGAGGTGTCTACAGCTCACGGAGAAAAAAACAAAAAACAAAAAACATGCCCACTCTTGGTCTACTCTCCAGTCACCAAAAAGGGGGGAAAAAACACAGGAATTATCCTTTAATCATCAACAGGTAAATAACCAAATTGATCCCAGGTGAGCATCTAGAATAGTCAAACCTGCCAACATCAGCAAGCTGAGAGGAGAACATGAGCTTTTATTCTAGCCTCTTGACTGTTCTGCTCAGCACAGTGGCACTTTGCAGGAAGGACTGAGGAGGAGGAGGGTACTGGCACACAGTTACACAGAAGGTGTTTCTATGTAAAAATGCGCTGTCTGACTGTGTAGCATCTATCAACTTGGTTTTTGGACCAGCCAGGCGAGGTCGGTAGAGTCCATCTCCTGACAAGGGAGAATAAAGGTGGTGGGTGGGCAGCTGGATTGTTCCATCATGTCCACTGCAGGGGGGGTTCTCGAGGGCCTTTGGGCTGAATGCAGCGGTTACCGAACCCTGAAAGGAGAAAATTTCTTAGCTCAGTATGTTTTACTTAAGTACAGATTTTTTTTTCTTTTCCAGAGGGAAACCCGCTTCTGATTCCTGCCAAGTCTCAAAAACGATCAAACGTTTTCTGCACATGCAGCCCAAAGCGAGCTTTCCGATCAGCAAAAGCAACGCCACGCATCCAAAAAATGATGACATTAATAGAAACCATGTTTGTCAGCAATGTTTCCCGCACAGACACTACAGGCTCATTACTATTTGTGCTCCTGCTCTAACAGAGGTGAGACAGTAGACTTACCCACCCAGCTCTGGCTTGTTTTCTGTTGTGGTGCCACCAGATGAAGGGTCAGCTGGAGAGGTCTTCACACAGTCGGACACATCTACACGCAGGCAAACACAACAAAAACACAGATCAGTGGGGTGGAAGTATTGTTGGAATAACAGCAGTGTATGCTAATTATAAATCAAGTCAAATATATTCCTAAAGCATATTTTAACACAAGCAGAGTTGATTAAAGTGCTCTACAAATTATGGGACAATAGAAATAAACAAATACATTCAAGATAGAAAACATGCTGAACAACAATAAGACAGAACAGGATAAACACATGCAAGACTATTAAAGTAAAAATAGAAAATAAAGTGAAATAAAATGAATTAAAGATAAAATGCTAAAATAGTAAGATCATTAAGAACAATCAACAGCCATAGAAAACATATACATAATGAGTAGATGTATAATAAAAAAGAAATGCAAGTTTGTGTTTTACATTGATTTTATGTACCAACACTATAATATAAAAAACATTTCATACGAGGTAGTCACGGACTGCACAAGCGTCCGGATCTGCTGTTGAGGAATTGCTCTCAGTTCCTGGATGAGTGCAGCCTGAATCTATGCAAAGGTGATTGGTTGTGGCTGTCTCTGTCGAACATGTCGAACGAGTATGTCCAACAGGAGACATGCTCCTGATCCAGAAAGCCCTGCACTACTCTGGGAGTGTGTGGACAGGCATTATCCTGCTAAAACATCTGCAGGGCAGGGTGCTGACGCAAGAATGGCACAAATACAGGCTGGAGCACCTCATCTCGGTACCCCTGTCCAGTCAGATTTCCAACCAGAACAATCAGATCAGAGATGTAAAACTGCAGCAAGTGAGTTCATTTATATTTGGTAAATAAATTACAAATCCCACCACTGACTAAAACCAATTAACCGGGATCGAAAACTACTCTCAGAATATGTTTGGGGGGGTTTTCTAAGAGATTAAAATGATGTACTGACAAATGGATTTAAGATGAAGATTGAAAACACATTTCACAACATAAAAGTTTTTCTGACTGGTATATTATTACCAACTCTACATTAGTTTGGACCAAATGCTTTGGTAAGTTAAATCTAACTTGATATCTATTTATGTATTAACATGTCACACATATGATAACATCTGGCTCATTATGTAGTGTTAAATCTGTGAAAACATACACACATTTTTCTGCCATGAAAGTTTGACACTAAAAGCCTGGTTTTTAGCAGGAATTTTTAATGAAACCACTGCCTTTTTATGCTTTATAAATGCTCCTAGGATATTCATAAAAGGTAAAAAAAAATCCCCACTGAATTAAAGTCAAATAAGCTGTCATAGCCAAAGCAAAACTACTGAAGCAATAAATTGGCATTAACCATCATCACACAATCCTCATAGCACAGATAAGCATATGCACTCATTTTAATTGCGGCTCTCTCTAGACATGTTTTATCTTTTTCCCCTTTTCTCCCTCCTCCTGTATCTCTATTACTCTCTCATCCTCACAGCAGTTTTTCTGGCTAACACTGTCAGTCTTATCATTGGCAGGCTAATTTGTAAATCACTGAAGGTCTGTTTCCTGCTCTGCTGACCAACTACTGCGAGCACAGAAACACGGGCACATGCAGAGAGGCAGAGTTCAAACACAGGTGAGAGATGAAGGGGAGAACTAAAGCGCACTAATGATTTGTGCGTTCGCACCTTTATGTGAACTGCTCCACTCAGCTGAAGCTGACGTTCTCACTTCCAAAGGGTCTGACGGAGAGGAGGACAGTTAGTGAATTTAACACAGAAAGAACGTTTGAAGAAATGATCAAAAGACGCGCACAATTTAAGAAAAAAAACAAAACAAAACAAAACACGCAGACACACTCCCGCACAGTCAGACACGTTTCTTCAAAAATCACACACTACCTTTTCATTTTTCTTCATCATTCAATCCTCAAAGGTGCTTCAAAGTTTTGTCTTCAGTTGTGTGAAATATTTAGAGTAACTCATTGAAACATAATGATCCTGGTGAACACATGTAACAGCCATAATTGTTCACAGATAACAAAAGACTTTAAAGCCTCAGGACACACTTTTCTTTGATTTACTGCATCATTCTGCCATTTACATCTGTGCTTTTATTTCTAAACAACCCCCAAGGCAATAAACTATAACGGAAACAGCCAATGCTGACCTCTAGTGTTGTAAAACTGATAAAGCCTCTCTCATAAGCAATGAGCTCATTTTGAACACAAACGTCTCCTTTTCATCTCACGTGCTCCCCCATGGTGGAGTATTTTTAATCCCATTTTCCTCAACTATCAGAGGAGCTACGCAGGGGGGAAAAAAAGAAGGCAAGCAGGATGGTCGAGCTAATAGCGAGTCCATCCTGTGAACGAGAGGTTCCTACGTGCAATATGTGAGTCCATCTGTCTGTTTGAAGGGAAGATGACAGATTGAGGCCCTACCTGTTCATACGCTGTATGAGGTAAGAGAAGCAGAACACAGAAATCCATCTTCCTCCTGTTTCAGCTCACATCAGAGGCTACCATCAAATGATCACTGCTGACTGGCTTTACTCACACTACCAAGTTTGCAAATGTGGCACTAAAACACCACAATAGCCACCACCTGCATAAAACAGTCTTTACTTTTTGTCTTTAACACATGAATGGGCATCTTTGATCCATCCCCCTTTTTTGTTTTTTTTAGAAGACAATAACGTGACCACCCAGTGAATCCATACCACTGGGAGCACGCCTGTGGGTCTCGACCAATGCAAACGCACCTGTGGCCAGTATGAAGGACTCAGGGGTTCTCTCGGGGAGGGGGGGAGGGGAGTCATCGCTGTCCCAGCAGTCTGGGTTAAAAGGTCAGAGGTCAAATGAGAAACAAGGTTAACTACTGGCCGAGAAGAAAGAGAAAAAGATCGGCAGTCAAATGAAGGAGAAACAAAAAAATTTAAAAAAAGTAAGAAAGCACTTAATTAACTGGATTAGCCAACTCTAAACACTCAGTCAAGTATCATTCATGACATTTTTTATGTATTATTACTCTGATATGCAGTTATTCATTGGCTGTATTTGGTGTATTTCTTATTATTACTTTATTTTAGGGATCAGAGGAAGGTCCGTTTGGTCCCACATTCTCTGTGTCGGGTGCCCCCGGACTATTGGAAAATAAAATGACATTCACCAATGGCGGTGTCCGTTGTGTCTCACCCACTCTGCAGTCAGATTTTCAAGGTAATTAAGATGTTTATGGTGTCATTTGTCTATTTGGCAAAGTTGAATTATACTGACTGCATTTTATTTTCTATAGACAGAATTCAGTTTTAAACCCACTTTATTCATTTCAGAAAGTATTAAACCTCATTTTTACATGTTTTTGTATCCTTTTTGATTTCTTCATGTGCAATAATGTCAGTATTCATTTGGAAACACTGAACATGGTCATGCCAATAAAGCACTTTCAGTTTTAAATTACATTACATTTTGTATTTTCCTTGTTTTCACTGACTTGTTTCACTCTAACAACACATTCGTCTTACATGGAAGTCTCCTCCTAGTGTCAGTCCCAAGCCCAGATAAATGGGAGGGTTGCATCAGGAAGGGCATCCGGTGTAAAATCTGTGCCAAATCAAACATGTGGGTCCATCCACTGTGGCAACCCCTTGGTTAATAAGGGAGCAGCCGAAAGTACGTTCTTCACCTTTTTACTGCCTCTGAAGGATCTATGGGTGGCACAGTGGTGCAGTGGTTAGCACTGTCACCTCACAGCAAGAAGGTTCCTGGTCTGATCCCTGGCTGGGGCCTTTCTGTGTGGACTGGAAGTTCTTCCTGTTCCTGCGTGGGTTTCCTCCAGACACTTCAGCTTAGTACAAATGTAAATCTACAGACCATGGATGTGTTTTAAAGGAAGTTTACTATTGTTAAATGAAATCAATAACAGCATTATAAAAGTTTTTTAATTTCAATAACAGACACAAATGAAAGGTTCACTTGTGTTTATTTCTTGCCTGACATATTATATCTGCTGTCAAAGGTTCGTTCTGGGTTTTTACAACTTTAGACTCTGGTTAAATTTCTAACATGGCAGACTGATTTTTCAACAAAAAAATTTGACGTATTACAGACAGTCACCATTAGACTTCCTTAAAATCTAATCTGATTATGATATTATTAGCTTCTGCTGCATCAACTCGAGGAGACGTAAAGAGGAAAAGAAGTTCGGCTGGTTCAGTGCAGACTGAGTTAAGATACTTCTGCTTCAAACAAACCCAGCAGTTAGCCTTGTTATGAATTATTAATTAAAAACCTCTCATCTCAAATAGCCTCACAGTCAAGTAAAAAGAAATCAAGTAAAATGAGAGAATGTGGATTATTGACCGTTACTGTGACCATTTATCTCCAGCCGGCTTCACCAAAAAAATCTCATTTATCTGAGTCTCACACAACTCTACTGTCTTTATACAGTCCATCAGTAATCAAATGACTTTCTGGGTAGAAAGCTACACTCAATCTGCTACCCAGCTAAAAAAAAATGTATTGTTTTAAAGAAAGGGCACTAACCAAGGACACATTTTAAATTAAGTTATTACTAACCATGAGACTGCCTGGCTGATGTCCCTTTCATTATGTTTTTCTCCCATTTGTTTTCTCCTGTTTATTGAATCTGAAATATACTCAGGCCCTCTGAGTGGTCGACACTGCATATTGAAGTAACTTTTTGGTCTCAGATCATAATGCTGCGGCTTTAAAATATTTTCCTCATTTCCTGGTTGTGGCTATTAATCCTAAAGACTTCCATTGCGGCATTTTTTAAAAATGAGTTTTATCTACGATGGTTCACTTATTTATTTTCTAACTTAAGCTGAACTTTGATTGTGTAATTCTGGGCTCATACAGATGTCTGAAAACAAAAACAACAAAACAACCAACCAAAGAAAATTTTTTTTTTTTTTTGGTGGATGCTTTTTGTTTTTTATTTGGTGTTTCTTGTTGTTTATTCCCACTTTTGTTCCTGGGAAACACAAAAATGTTCATGTTATAAAGGCAAACAAACAAACAAAAAAACCCTCCAAATGTTGTTTTATGGTCTTTAAGCTCTTGTTCACAAATATCTTAGTGCAAAATAGATGGGACACAACAGATGCATCACCTGCATACGTCGGTAAATGTCATCTTGTTTGCAGATAGGCCAAACTCAAAAATTCGAAATCAAAAAGGTTGGTATAATCTGAGGTATACTGGTGCATACTTATAGTAGAGCCATCAAAGTAAACATAATATTAACAAGTGTGAAATAGGACTAAAATAGTGAGTATTTAACATTGAGTTGCTGGTAATATTTTAATATTAAAAGGACGACTGACTGCAAAATTCACTATTTTTTCTTTGTGTTTTTCATTGCTATAATTCCTCTAGTTGAGTTTTTCCCCATTTTCTTATTTATACATTAACATATTATCTGTATATATTTGATTCAAGCAGCTCCCTATAATTAGCTGTTGATTTTCCTTAATTCTCCTTTGTTTGTTACAGACTTGTAAAGCACTGTGAACTGCACTAATCTCTGTAAAATGGGCAATTGCAAAAGCTGTGAGTGATTCATTGGCAATGCAGTCAGCAAAACAGGCAGCCACCAGCTTTCTATTGACCAACCACAAAGCAGCAATTTGCTCAGTGCAACTCATCAACAAAGCAGTCATTAGATTCTTGCAACCCATCAAACAGCAGCTGTTAGCTTTTCATAACTGAAGCGCTGCTGCAGCCCAAACAGAGTGTGAGAGGAAGCCAAGCAGACTGAAACAGTCAACGTCAGAACTGAGAGACATTTCTGCATTTGGTTTTAAATATTGGAGATACTCGAGGAGAGCATGACACCGGGTATAATGCCAGACATTTAATGGCATGTGAGTATATTCTGAATTTAAACTGGACTGATAAAGTATCTGTCCAGTTTAAAGTTTTTAGACACATTTTATTTAAAGTGCATGCATCTCTAGCAAGTCTACTCAAATCATGCAACCCCACAGTGATTCCAATATTTAATGATCAACAAGCTATGAGCTCATTTAATCACAAAACCACTCCAACCCAAAATCTACTCCATTTCACACGAGCTCAGATCAAAGTAAGAATCAGATGTGAGAATCTGGAGATTTTGAAATAAAAAGAAGGAGCAGGGGCAGTCTCAGTCCTCACACCCCTCCGGAAGATTAAAACCACTTCTTGTTGTTGCAATCACATCAATCCCAAACAGCAAACAGCGTGACACTGCTCTCTTCAACCCAACGTGCACCAAAGTGGCGTAAGTGCATTCATCAGTACCATGCAGTATTCCCCCATCCAAACATGCACACGCAGTTTTCTGCTCGCACACAAAACAAAAACAGGATTTCTTTCATCCTTTCTCTCATTCACAAATTCACCCACTTAGACAAACACACACACAAGCTGAAGAAGGAAGAGTTGTTTCCACAGATGTTTGCCTGTCAACATTTGCAGCATTTCTCGCAAACCAACCAATTAGTCCAACAGTCATGCTTTGTGTGAGACTCACTGGAAACCATCTCTCCCTGTTTTCATTGCCATTTCCTCTTAGTCCTTTCTTCCATGTCTCCTGTTTTTTCTCTCCTGGCCTCTGACTCCTCAGTAGTGAGAACACAGTGTGTGTGTTGACAGATACAGCTTGTCATTAGCTTGTGGTGTGTCTGAGACCTCTGGCTCCTTACTGACCCAGAAAATGTTTTGGTTTTTTTTTCCCCCTGAGCATACAGGATGTGAGTGTGGATTATAAAGACAGGTTGTCAGGATTACTCAGTGTATGTTTTTAAGGCAGATGATCTTGACTACTTCAAAATGGGCTGAACTAAACTTCACTGTTTGGTGTTTAGTTTCCATATTTTCTTGGTTAATTTAAGACATTTTAAACAGTTGAGTAGGAATACAGTTAAAGCAGCTGATTGACCTACTTGTTGTGGTTGGAGAGGGCGTGATCTGCCCAGCAATTGACATTGGCGACACCTTTCTGACCGGTTGCTGGTCTCCAAGTTTAGGGGATGCTGTTACCATGGCTGACGCTGTGGAAACACTCGTACGTAAACCATCCTTTCCTCCTCCGGACAGCTCCCCGTTCCCCTCTTCGTCCGAGTTGTCGGAGTGCAGGGGGTTGGTGAAACTCAGGGCAGTCCTAACAGGCGTGGAGGAGGAGGAGGAGGAAGAAGACGACAGGTGGGAGGAGGAGGATGAGGATGGAGCCACACGGTCTGAGGAGGAGGAAGAGGAGGAGGTCTTGGGGTATAGTTTATCCGGGCTGTTGCTGGGTTGAGTCCATGCTGCGTGGCCGGCTTTCATTTCCCCTCCATGCGCCTCCACCTTCTCTCCGCTCTTCACAGGAAGGTGATTCGGCCTGGCGAGAACACCTCCATCTGCTTGACCCTCCCAACATCCACCAGCTCCTCCTCCCTCTGTGCCTGAGTCCTCTGACAGCGAGGAGCTGGACGTTAGAAGGGACTGACAGGTGCGAGCTTTAAAAGCGTGACTTCTCTGCAGCATGCAGCTGTTGTTACTGGAACTGGAGCCTTGTCCGCCTACTACTCCCATCGAGGAGGAGGTGTCAAAGCTTCGTGGTCCTTCCTGCAGCGGCACCTTTTTAATCTCAATGCTGAGCTTCCTCTCGATTCGAGGAGCACCAGAACAATCACCAACTGGGGAGAGGGGCGAGGAGGGGGTCTGAGTCTGGCTTTGGCCTGATTCTGACTTTGCTGAAGACAATTTGTTGTTGTAGTTGTCATTGAGATCCAGATTTGAGACCTGACTCTGCTGTTTTCGGCTTAGTAGCTCTTGATCTTTCTGCTCCGAGGGACTGGTCTGTTTGTTTGGACTGGCTGCTGACTGGTTCTGTTGCTGGCCCATGTCTTTATGCTGAAATGAAAATAAAGTAAAACAAATGAACATGTAAACCCCTTTCAGAGAGGCACAACATTCACAATCCGCCAGAAATCTTTGATGTGTATGTGAGAGCTCAGAGAAAGCTGATTTAAGAAGCAGCGCACATAATAAACATGTACGAGAACAAAACAGCCTCATTTTGATTAATTCCTCTTTTAAATTTTTTGCTCTTGTGATAAACTCTGTGTGAGCAGAGATGTTTTTCTTCTAGGCTGAAATCGAACATTTTTTGAAATAAACAGTAAAACTGCATATCACAGGAACAAAGAATCATCATATAACAGACACGTATGGATCAGAAGTACAATTGCTTGGCAATTGCTACAGTTCTTTTATGGTTTTATGGTTTTATTTAGGACATAAACGATGTCAAAAGACAAAAAAAAAGTTAAAAAGGGAACTGGCCACTGTGCAAACAGTGAGCAACCATCTAAGAAGTAATTCCTGGTTTATGCTCCTCCGCATTGGCTGTGTTGCCCCAACTGTGATGTTATCCCAGCCCTGTTGCTGTTTATACTGTCGCTTGAGGAGGTGTCACCACTCTGAAAAATACCTCCATGTCAGAGCTGGTATAGGAGTAGAAGAAGTCAAAACAGGAAGCAAAGAAATCACAGTTTGTCTCCCCCAAAGTTTTCTCCAGAAAGTCTCATCTTTTCAAGCTGTTGCAGCATCTCCCTCTGTACAACCTGGGAATCTCTGAGCTCCTGTACCGACATATCATTGAAATGATGGTAAAGGTTGACCTGATCGTACACTCCTGTCTTCCAACATGGCCACGCTGCACGCACCAGGTTACTAAAACCGAGAGGCGCGCGACAAGCTGAAACAACACCAAAGCACGGTGTGCGCCAGTAGTTGCGATGTCACTTTTGGCGCGTGCCACCATTTGCGAGGGCGACAACAACAAGCACAAACCAGGCATCGACCAACTGTCAACAACCCAATAAAGGGAAAAATGCTTGGCAGCTGGAGAGAGAGCAGACGTCTTAGTGGTCTGTCAAGACAAGACTCCTAAAGTGTTAAATATATTTTAGAGTTATACCCATTATGTCTGTCATACATTCAATTCAATTCATGTTTATTTATACAGTGCCAAATCACAACAACAGTCACTTCAAGGCACTTTATACGGTAAGGTAAAGACTCTACAGCATTAGAGAGAAACCCCCAACAATCTTTTCAAGCTGTTGCAGCATCTCCTTCTGTATAATCAGACAGTCCCCTATGAGTGAGCATTAGGCGATGGTGAGAAGGAAAAACTAGCTTTTAACAGGAAGAAACTTCCAGCAGAACCAGGCTCAGGGAGGGGCAGCTCTCTGTGACCACTTGGGGGTGAGGGGAAAGAGAAAAGAAAAAAGGAGAGCATACAGAGACATGACACATTGTTGGAGTGGTGGATGCTCATATTAAATATGGCCAAAGCTTCAAATAATGACGTCAGCATACGTACAAGTAATCCCAGTGAGCCAAAAGCTCAGACTTTGGACTCTAAGTATTCTGTTTTTTCTTCTCCTGGCTCTGTATGACGACCCCAACATGCTGATCTCAGGCTCATAGATGTGGCCATGAGCAGAGAAGCTCCATCCAGCTTTCTCTGTATGAGGGGCAGCCAATCAGAAGAAAGTGGGCTTAAAAGAAGGGTGGCCATAAAGAGAGTGGAGCACCACGGACAAGAGTAAGATAAATAAGAATTATTATCAGGATTATTAGATATATATAACTGTGAATCATGCACAGTTACCGTAGTAGAGTCCAACAGGTTTTACCAGACCAATTACCATTATTACATCCATGTAACTTTCAAAACAAAACAAAAACCTGTAGGTGCACATTGTGCAGTTACATAAATATGCCTTTACACAGCATAAACTCACATAAGCTTCATATTTTTTAGTGCATCTCCAGCTCACCTCTGTCACGTTGTGCTGTGTAGTAGCCAGGACGTGGATGACAGGTTTGGGATGGTAGCGGTCATTGTCCTGTCGTACGTTCGTGACAGTGGGGAAGGCTGAGGGAGGAGATGGGGTCAGAATGGGCGGCACAGGGTGAGCCTCTGGGGGCTGGAGGATCTCCTCCTTTACGTCACCTTCTACCTGGGAACTAGCCAGAGAGAAAGAGGGGAGGAGAAAAAAAAACTTAGATAAGACAAAAGGCAAAGCTAAATCCACACAAGCTTGTTACAGAGTAGATATTACACTCAGAGACAGGCTTTGATGTTTTCTTAATAAGATATCTCACTTCTACAGAGCCTAAAATGCAACACAGGAACTGTGATTGAAACACCAAATTCATAAAGAGATGTTTCAGTGTTAAACTACAGCCCTAGATTATTTGGTTTAGATAAAAAGTAAAATATCTGCAGTGCACAAGTGAATTTTAAACTTTTAAAAACTGTTAAGAAAATCAAAATGATGCAACGGCAAGAAATTCATCAACTTCCAAAAAGTTTGACATCTTAAAAAAGGGGGGAATTTCAAAACTAATATGATGAAATGAGCTTACATTAAATTCTTTTCATGTAACAACGAGGCTAAATGTAGGCTTCTGCTGTGTTTTTACCACTAGATGGCAGAATTTGAAAAAAAAAAGAAAAAATTCTAGCAACATGCTCTGTACTGCTCAGACAAATTACATGTCCTCAGAGAGATTTTGAGTTTCTACTGTTAGATCAGCACTAAAGAGTTTAATTCCTCCACACATTTCATACTGTAATCAGTCTTAGATACGTTTCCTATGACAATATTAAAGTACTGAAAGTATTTCACTCTCTTCTGTGCAGCTTACTGAGGTACGGGAGCATGATAAAAAAAAAAGATATTTCATTCACTTTTTCAGCTATCAAAATGTATACAAGCCAAGTGTTAGTATTCAGCAGTATCTGCAACTATTAGTGTTTAGTGATTACTTAACAGTCCCACAGAAGTTTACCACAAGTAGTTTTATTTCAGTAATACATACTAATAATAAATACATCTATAAAAGCACGCTCTGTAGGTGTGAATTGCATACAGGACACTGAGGTTATGACAAAGCTAGCACAGAGATGGAAAGTGACACATGTAGATATTGTTCCACATGTTTGGACACACACAAAAATATAGATGGAGAAAAGCAGTGAAAGGATGTGGTGGTGTGCCAATTTAAGAACACATGACCAAGGAAGAGTCAGCACAGAGACTAGCGGCACATGATGCTGTGCGCGTGTGCATCAGAGGCAGACAGACAAAGTCAGACACAGAAGTCGCGAGCTAGAAGCTCGGGGGATTTCCTTTTCTTGAGCAACTATGGAGCTTCAGTTAAACCATAAAAGCCTTCCTCATTAAGCCTCAGAATTGCAGTACAGCCAACACTTCTTTGACGGAGGCTGAGATCTGCTGTGTGTATTCTTGTTTACTTCCTCTTCTAGATAAACATTTGTTCACAATTTTTATAATAACAGGCTGGGATTTACACTTAAAGAGCTAAATGGATAATGGATTTTTGAGACTGATGCAGATTTATAGAGCATAAAAAAATGCCAATATAGCTATACTGACTCATGATGTCCAGGAATCTACACTGCTCGGCCAAACAAAAGTCTCACACACTCATATTTTGTTGGACTGCCTTTAGCTTTGATAACACACATTCGTCATGGCATCATTTGGATAAGCTTATGCAATGTCACAAGATATATTTCTGTACAAAGTTGCACTAATTTTTCACCAAGCTCTTGTATTGATGACGGGAGAATCGGACTGTGTAAAGTCTCCTCCAGTGCTTCCCAAAGCTTCTCAGTGGGGTTAAGGTCTGGACTCAGTGGTGGCCAATCCACGTGAGGTCTCATGGTCCCCGAACCACTCTCTCAGTTTAAGCCTGATGAATGACGGAGTTGTCTTCTTGGAATATGCCCATGCCATCAGAGAAGACAAAATCCACTGATGGAAAATCTGGCCATTCAGCATCTTCAGGCAGTCAGCTGACCTAATTTTTTAGGCACATAATGTTACTGAACCTCAACATGACCAACTGAAGCAACCCCTGATCATAACACTGCCTCCCACAGGCCCCTAAAGTAGGCTCTAAGGGTGACGGGTGCATCACTTCGTCCGTCTCTCTTCTTCTCCTGATGTGCCCATCACTCTGGAACAGGGGAAATCTGGACTCAGACCACATGACCTTTCTCCATTGCTCCAGAGTCCAATCTTTATGCTCCCTAGCAAACTGAAGCCAATTAGCTCAATGATAAGTGATTTTCTTAAGACTCCACACCTGTTAAGTCCCAATCCCTTGAGCTGTCTTACTTTCACTAATAACCGTGAAGATTTGATTTCAAACGTTTAAATGATCTCTGATCACAATCACTCAGGATTTTTTTTTTCCAACCCCATTTCTTCCTCAAAGATGATGGTTCACCACTATCCTTTCAGGTTATATTAAAGCGTCGGACAGTTCTTACCCCAGTTTTAGTAGTTTCAACAATCTTCTTAGATGTTTTCTTTGCTTGATGCAGGCCAATAATCTGACCCTTCAGAAAAAGAGCAACAACTTTTCCACGACCACGGGATAGGTCTTCCAACATGGTTGTTTAAGAAATGAGAAGCTGCTCACTGCATCAGTTAGGTTTAAATAACCTGCTGCCAGCTGAAACATAGCTAGTAATTCTCCATTGGAAGGTTCTTACCTGTTTGCTTAGTTAAATCCAGGTGGTGACTTTTTTTTGGCCAGGCAGTGTATTTCACAAACTAGCAACTTAGGATAGTGTTAAACTTACCACATCCGCAAATATGTGACAGTTTAAGTAACTTTGCATGGACGCATACCACCCAAGTTGTTGTGACATAACATGAGCACCAGCCCCGTGCCCATGTGATGGTACATGTGCTGGAGACAGTGTAGCTGTAGCTATACAGATATCTGTGACAGGGTAATATCAGCTAATAATATCAGCCACTGAACAAAACCAAAGTAATTTGATTATATTGTAAAACTAGGACTTTTGTAAATAACTTTTGCTCTAATTCTGAGTACGGGGATCACAGATCGTGATTTGCAGGACAGTAATATCTGGCCTTCAGGCTGAACATAACTTAAACAAGACACCACTATCCCTTTGTCTACTTTAATGAAAACTTTAATTACCCAGGAGAATTTCTTCTTCTATATCATATATATCAACATCTTTGTTGCCTGAGCAAGCATGAGATATTTAACAACACAGATTCCCACTGGTGCTGATTATTTCCATGGGGGATTTGAACCACTCGGATGCCACAAAGATGTTTTTTCAGGCCGTATAAGATGAGATGAGATGAAATTTTAATGATTCCTAAGGGGAGGCTGAGCTGTTACAGGAGCAAACACTAATAAGTCACAGCAAAACAAACAAGCAGTAAAGAGATGAGAATAAAGAAAAAAAGGAGGCTGCGGGCAAAGAACACAGTGACATCTGCAGCATGTATGACGAAATGTAAATATGTATTACAACAATATAAGAGTTTACATCAAGTGAATAAAGTGCTGCTAGTACTGTTGCTTTCCTGAGGGAGAAAATGATTAAATAAAAAGCTCATATTATTCTGTTT